>JAQQRF010000565.1:0-64354 GCA_030523145.1 Trissolcus brochymenae
TGTCCACTATCAATTTGTTTTACAACCGTCCCTATCGGAAAAAAAAAAAAAAAAAAAAAAAAAAAAAAAAAAAAAATTTTTTTTTATATCAAAACAAAAATTTTAAAAAGTTTTTTTTTTCGTTACAATAATAAAAAATAAATTTATAGTGTTTTTTTTTTTTTATATAAAATTTTTTTTTTTTTTTTTTTTTTTTTTTTTTTTTTTTTTTTCCGATAGGGACGGTTGTAAAACAAATTGATAGTGGACATCGAGTGGGAGAGTTTTGTTTCGCGATTGGATTGGAGATTGGGTCGGTCGCGATAATGCGGCTGTCATCTCGGTATCTTTGTCGGTTGGCTTTCGATCGTTGCGGCGGTGTCACGAGCCTGCGAAAGCCTAGAAAATAGGTGGACGATTAATTATTTCGTAGCAGGCCGTCCTTTGGTTTCAGCGCACCTTTCACCGTGCACGAACTCTTGAGATCGGGACACACGTGCTTCCCCGAAAGGCGAATACATTTGGCCGATCGCATCTATGTCGTCACCCCGGGGGATATGCGCATACCGACAAGACGAATTTACACCCGAACGTCAAGCGCCGCGCGCTCCATTGTGCAAGCCGACACACTTGCCGAAACGAAATAAGAAAAATAAGAAGGAAACCGAGATGAATTGCCAATCGCCTTTTCGCGCGCGTCAAACCCGAGTCTCTTTTGGCCCGCAAGCCATCCGATGAAAGTCCGAATTTGCATCACGAGTGCGCCTTCGCGGAACAATTGTTTTTAATCGAACCATTTCGTAACGTCGGCACGAAAACAAAATTATAGAAAGTTTTCGGATGTCAAACAAGAAGCTCTTTATTTCAAGTAAAAAAGATTTCGCTCAACATTTTTATTCTGCTCCCATTTATAACAAAGTGTTATACGATAAAACGAAATACGTTTTATCATATATATCGTACAAGTTTATGTTTATGGTCGTAGTGGTCGTAGTCATTACTTCGAAAAAAAAGTAACCTCTTGAATACAAAAAAATAAGTAGGTATTTCATAATGCTGACGTAAAATTTGGTTTGGAACGAAAATGATATACATATAAAAAAATATACTGAGCAAATGTTTGCATGCAAAATTGCAATTTGTTAATGATGATCGAAATGTGTCATCGACATTTAAGAAATATATCCATCCAGTTGAACAATGGGACTTTTCGAAACGCAACAATGAGCCCAGCTCCCACATCACCGGCGGCCGTTCCTCTTTGCGCATTGCGTGTATCTTTGAGTGTCTCGTTGCTCACAATACTTGAAATACATGTCATCGAATAGGTGTGTTTATATTGAATTCTAATTGAATGCATTTTATTTTGCAGCATGCAAACAACGTGCGAAAAGCAGCTGCAGATTATGTGGCTCGTCGTCAGGCGCGGATGATGACCCGGTCGATAACTTCGTCGTTGGCGCTGCCGATGAGTAAACTGAGCGACGTGGCGTATCGCGCGGCAGCCAAGCCCGGTACCTTCTTCGCCCGGGACAACGTGTCCAACTTCATCAGTTGGTGTCGCAACAGCCTCGGCATCATTGACTGCCTCCTCTTCGAGACCGACGATCTCATCTTGCGCAAGAATGAGCGCAACGTGATCCTCTGCCTGCTCGAGGTCGCCCGTCGAGGGGCCAAGTTCGGCATGTTGATGCCCATGCTCGTCCAGATGGAACGACAGATCGACCGAGAGATCGCTGCTGAAAATAAGGCCGTCAACGGTGCCACCAACGAGGACACCGACGACGACTGCGACGATGAACCCTGCCTCATTTATGGGCCACAACCACAGATTGTCACCAACGATCTCAAGAGCCTCGACGAAATGGTGATTCTTTTCAATATATTTTTCTTTTTCGTCCAAAATATTAATCCTACTATAGGATTATCATATATCACATGTTCTATCTCTGCATATAGCTCTGATATCACAATTGCTTCATTAATAATAATAATATCATTCGCTTTTGAAATGAGATTAAATAACATTAACATGAGATTAATAATAATTTTACAGCAATGTTCAAATTTATAATTTTTGCTCAAATTCGTAGAGATATCATTCTTATAGGAGAACGTTTATTACAGTCGATTATACAAGCCCGTTATGTGTACGCAGGCATGTCCCAAGCCAGGCGCGTGCAACTCGATAATTTATCAATTCGATATATTAATCGTGCCGACAAATTGCGAACCTATCGATAAATTGTCCGAATCCTGTTCAGTCTATTCGTCGCGACCATAACAAACTCTCTCGTAGAGCAACCGGCGTGTTTTATCAGTCGTGTTTTATTAGCGGTGCGCTAGTGAGACCGAATTCTTCAGCGGATAGCAACAAAGTTGATTTTCAATAAATTTCTCGTAGACCGATTGTAAGCCAATTATCCTTATTTTTTGTGTTTTTTGAATTGCACATTTGAGCAAGAGTTTGACCAAATATGAACACGCGCCGATTAAAATGATATACGCCCCTCGGCGATATCGATAAGACTTATCAACGCTCTCGTTTATTTCAATTAGATCGCAGCTCAATTGCATCTCACTGCTTAAGAAGAAAAACCGATAGGAAGATAATTGTTGGACAGTTAAAATTACCGTAATTATCAGCAGCATCCGTCTCGTTAGAGCACCGCTTATTTTCTTTTAATTTTCTTTCCAACTAATCTGTTTTTTATGCATGAAAGAAAATGTCATCAATTGACAAATAGACAAGTTTGATATTTCGTTCAACTCACTTCGTTCAACTGCCTTTTGAAAAAAAGGCAGATCCCGTTGACTCGTAAATGACAATGACAGATTTTCGTCACTTCGGACATACAATTTGTCACGTGATTGGATAGTTTAAGATCTTATGCTAGTCGCGCTTATAGTAAGCCAAGTAAATGACTATAGATATACAATATAAGCCATTCACCGTGAACATGGCATGTAAAAATTGGACCCTGATTGTTGTATCAAATGATATTAATGCATTGTTTTCAACTGTTCAAAACAACTTTTTGCTATAATATCAGAAACCTTGTCTTATAAATGATGTGCAAAAATAGTCGTATTAACAAATTGATATAAATAATGTATTAATTTTTTCCTGACTAAAATAAATAAATAAATAAATAAATAAATATAAAAACATAGCCCCAAGGTGGATAATTGATAAAATTTGGACGTGAGAGAATAGTATTTTTGCGCTGTGTATAATTACATCTCGATTCGCTCGGTTGTCACGGACGCACGACTCTCAATATACCGATTAATCACGCTGTTTGGTCTACAATCTGTCTTTGCTATCTTTGATACTATTATTTTCAGCATGAAGAAAATGAATAAAAGGAGCGCGATAACTGTGATGTTGAGAAACTCGGGATTGGTTTGACATGTGCATGTAAGCCGAACGCGATTATTGATGATGAAGAAATTGTTTTATCATTTCTTTCCGCGCCTCTTGCATCTCGAGCTCTAAAGCATCTCAGCCCGATTGAAGACTGCCTGCTGTTTCTATTAGCGTTGTTGTCTCATCATGCTCGTTCAAGATACTCCATTTGACGTCCCAAATTATCACTCATAAATATAAATAAATAAATAAATATTAACATATTATAAATAAATAGATCAGATATAAAAAAGAAAATAATAAGATGTGACAGCACGGCAATTGACAATGAAAGATACTATTTGATTCATTTGAAACAAAGTCTTTATTTGCTTGAGTAAGATCTATTGTATGAGAGTTTGAAAAAGGAAACAAAAAATGAAAATACTACTACTCAAATGACTCGACAGTTATTTTTAATTTCGTTATAAAAAAATTAAACGAAAATGGTAAGATTGATATCTTTGTTTAAGATATAATCAGAATTAGAATTATTTAAGAAGAAAAAACAAAATTATTTTTTGTTTCACTGTCGAAAGATGCTTGAACTTTCCACTTATCAAGGTGGTAAATAAATTCTTAAGCAAATGACCGATCAATGTTATCGTTCCGATCTAAACGATTTCAGATTCTGTGTTCTTCGACAAATTTTTCCCGTCGATGGAAACAAAAATCGACTCAATTTCTCACACAGTTCAAAGTGGAAACTTTTCCATTTTAGTTGCTCAGTTATTTTCTCATTTTATGTACCCTCTAGAAACAATTGGCTAGACATTTTTTTGAAAATAAATATCGCAAACTATAAACATGAACGAATGTAAATGTGCATCACCGCAGTAAAAGAAATCGCGTTGACCGTAAATATACCTTCGCGTCAAACACGAATTTCAAGTCAACTTTTGCGCAAGTACAAAAATGGTCGCGACCATTTTGCAAACTGATACTCAACTTTTCTCAATCTTCTTGCAAACATTTCAATATAGTGAATCAGTGTCTAACTTTAACTCTCCAAACAAAGAAAAATATCAAAAATTGTTTGTTGAATTATCTTGAGATGAAAATAAATTTCTTTGAATAATTAAATAAAACAACATCCATTTGTTTTGTTATTTCAAGTTGGAGAATGAATTGTATTATCAAGCATCAATCAGTTTCAGAGAGGTTGATTAAATTGGCATGCAAACCGGGACACATTTTATACAATGTCAACATAATTTGTAACTGGAAACAAAATTTCTGGTCCCGTCATTAATCAGTCAGTCACGTCATGCGATGTTTGCACGCTAAGTGAAATCAATTTGCACCTCCTGACAGTAATTACAAGCTCGATTCAGCGTGACGTGATTTTTTTGCAGTCACAAAACACTTGTTCTCGATTCTCAACTAGCGAAGCAGGCAAAAGCGCGAGTTTGTGTATATGTATATCTGTTATATCTAGGCACGCTTTTCGCACCGCGCCTAATATCGGCAAACAGAATCAGCAACATTATTGGTTGCGTCAATTAATTATTAGGCCAAGCTCGCGTTACGAGAGGCGCTCGTTCAAAATCTGAAAACCAAATCTCCAATGCTCTTGCTAATAATATCAAATGCACAATTGTTTCGTTTATCGTGTGCAACTAATTACGATTCTGGGGTTAGAGGAACTAACCGTTGTGTGTGTGTGTGTGTGTGTGTGTGTGTGTCAGTTGCACTGAGCAGAGTGCGAAAACGCGCGACAATAATTATCATAAACATGATATGAAAGTTTTTAGCTGATAAAGTGGGTGATTAATCGGGGCCCTTGTCTAATACTGCGCAGCAGCACGCCTACGCGAGACCTGCTATGAAGTAACAGTGACAAATTATTTATTCTTAAAACAACGTACACGAACTAGTCTCACGCATTATTAGTTTTGTACACTGTATATCATTTCAGTGAGCGTATTAAGCTCTCACCTCGTGTCTTAGATCGTGTTTCTGCTCTGACCACACCTTAACCATATCATCTTCCTCTTTCCCGCGATTCCAATTTTCATCAGTCTGTGCCTTTTATTTTTCCTTTCATTTTTCCAATTCTCTATTTTTTTTTCTATTCTTTTATTACTTTTATATATCTTTATCTCTTTTCGTTTCTTCTTCCTCTCTGTCTCTCTACAGCTCTGCTCTCCACAAGCTTGTTTCTCATTTTACGATTTAATTAACGACAAGTCAATTTACATCTCACGTCCCAGTATTACACATCCGTCGCGTTTCATTCCTCTTATCGTCCTTTGAATTTGTGCTTGAATACCATTTTTCTTATACATTTTTTATTTTCTTTGATTTTTTCAATTTTCTATTAACTAACAATTTGCTGCGAGGAAGGAAATGGCTTAATTTGATAATGAAGGAGAGGATAAAGAGGCGTTATGAAACGGCAATTAATTGTCAGAGTTAATTAATACATGAAGAAATATATGTTAGCGAATCGAAAAAAAATGGGCTTTTAATCATATATTGCGACAAAAAATAATCGCTTTGATGTATATCCTGGTTTGAACATTAATGCAATCATGTATATTTTGGAGCAACGTTTAATCGAAAATTCTTATTATGTTATTGTATAAAACAAAAATTGTGTGAATTATCTGCCAAGTTGATATGTAATAGTTTGTGTGATTTTTGGAACTTTGTATTGCAAATTCAATTGAATTTTATCAAGTTGACATTTTAGCGCGAGATTGTATTCAAATGACGAAATTTGGTAGATCGTAAAGAGAGTTTTTACGATCAGTTCGTGGGCCGCGCTGTGTGTGGATATACGTACTGATCAATACACATACAAGGTGTTACTAAACAATCGACTTGTTTGAGCAACAATTAGCCATTCGTTTTTAAAAGAGGCATCAATTAGGCGCGGATAAAAATGCGCCTGACAAAAGTGCAGCCAGCACTGATGAGGCGCGTGTGGGTGCGCTCACGAAATTACATCAAAATTACTAACCATACGTTTTCGATTAGGTAATATAACTGTGAAAAAATTATTATCAATTCAATTCCCAGCCAATGAAACAAATAAAAAATGTTACTTTTTTTCAAACTTTTTTTTTTTTTTTTTTTTTAATTAACTCATTTACCGTAATTTATAAATCTATCTTATTCTAAATTGGGTTATAAATATACGTGAATGGGAATATTAAATGATTTAGAAATCATACAGTTTCGCAATTAGGCTAAAAAGTACTGTATGAGGTAAAATTTTATCTCTCTAATAAACGTCATTGAAAATAATTTTTTGCAATTTTTATTTGATTTTATGATCAGCAATTTCATTTTGATATTTAAAAGGAAAAAATGACAATTACATTGATTTAGATTCGTGTTAAATTGTATTTTTCTTTACAGATTTGAACTGGACTAATGCAAATCATATGTATAAATGATCAAAGTTGCATATTTTGGGGCATTCGAAGCTTTCGGTTGATTAATCAGTAATCATTTCGGCAGCGAAAAATCGACATCAAAATATTTACCGCAACGTGTATATCCACTCAGGTCGAATAAATATTTATTGATTCCCATTCGATGCAAATAATCGGCAGCATTTTTTCATTGCAACTGGATCGGCGGGATAAATAAATAATTTATCAAGCTGGATAAATTATTGACTTATGATCCAGGCTCTTGTCAGCTTCGCCAGCTGTCAAATTATCCGATAAATCATTTAATCTGCGCTCTGAAATATAAATATCGCCGAGCTTACAAAATAAGTATCAATCAGTCGTAGTGTGATTTAAAAAACGTCACGGAATTTAGAAAGTTTTTTGACAAAACGTGAGATGACGTCAGATTGACAACAAAGTACAAGCACCCGTGATCGGAATGCGATATATATTATACAAGCTAATCAATTTCTTTGACTTTTGCGCGCTCGCGCCTATGTCTGTCGATTTTCGCGGACCAGTGGACACATGACGTGTGAACAGCAAAAGTCGACATAATACATATTACACAACATTCTAGGTATAAATAATTAGCCAAAAAATATATGTCCCCATAGAAAGCCTCTTCTGAAGGTCTTTTATTATTTCGCAGAAACCAACTAGCGGATCGCGAAATAATTGAACGCGGTACTTTCTCCTTTAATGATTGCTTAGTGAAAATAATGTCATCTCAAACAGGAAACTGGCGGATTGCAAGTTTTTATGAAGAATTTGAAAGACTCGTCGGCGGTATGTATGATTGGCGACATTTTCAACGAAAACTTGAAAAATTCTTAGCAGGAAAATTGCAACGAGAAATATCTCAGATTGGCTTAACATCAAATGTAAAATAAACAAAACAGCACAGAGTTATTTTAAACTTTGTTAAAAAACAAATTATTATTATTATTTTGATGCAAAATTAATGTGAACAATTGAACATCCTTATTTTATCAAACTTATCAGATCTCGATCATAATAGAATCGGCAAAGAAATTATTCAAACAAGTGTCAAGTTGTAGACACACTTGTTCGAATTTAGAAAAAAAAAGCTTGAACGGTATACATGGTGCGTCCAAATATGTTAATTTGTGATGTACCGTGTGATAATATGGAGTTTCAAATGGCTTCGGTGTTTAATCATCTTGTGCGAAAAATTTATCAGCGATTATGATGGATAAAAATGTTGGTCTGTCTAAACAGATAGTCCGTAGAAACTCGAGACAGAGCAGCTGCGGATAATATAGCAAGCCGACTCATAAAAGTGTTGGTTAATTATGTCGTCTGAAATTACTATGTAAATTTGTAGACGTTATTTATGTGCCGCTAGAAATCGGCAAGAAACGCGACCATGTAATGGCGCAAATGAACTTTTATAGTTTGTCCAATCTGTCGAGAGGAATGTAATGCCGCGGACGTGATGAGAAACCGCAATGAAATTATATTCAGAGAGATTCGCCATGTTTGTTTGTCATCAACTCCGATTATGATTTTTTTCTAATAGAAATTTAGGTGGAATAAATTATCCTCGCTAATTTATCGTTCAATTTCATGACTTTAATTGGGGAATAAATTAAGACCTCCTCTTTTCACTCTGTTTCTTTTACATTCAACGAAATTGAACGATCAAAGGAACGACTTTTGATGGCTGGTACTGCAATTGAAAACAGAATCGTGATTTATAAGAAGTTGGTCCACATGCCAATTGCAAGATCCGGCCGTTTTGTTTGCTGCACATATAGTGTAGTAAATCCAATTTTGCCGGACCAAACTTTTATACGCCTCCCGAACTCTCATTTATGGTATCTTGTTTCATCTATACGTGTCACGATACTTCTCAACAGTGCGGACAAGCAAGACACAAAAACAAACAAGTTTTTTTGTTGCTGCCCGTGTGATCGAATAACAACCCAGACTCATATTCCAACCAGGCCGAAGTTAATCCGAAATTAATCGTCCAAATAAAATTGTACTTAGCAGTCGATACGTATAATGATCGTCGAACTGGGCGCGGTTCACAGGAACAGCAACTCTGTTGTACAGCATTTTGATCCAACGTTCATGAAATCACAATTTTAACATTGATGTTTTGGTCCTGTTTCTTCAAACTAATGACTGTTTAACTCCTTCAGACAATTTGTATTCAACAAAAATGAAAACCAATTTTTGAAATAGAATACAATTTTTATAGAATTGTTTTTCAGACTGTTGATAAAAGTAACAGTAATCAATTCGTCTAGACGAAACTGTTTTGTTCGTGTGTCTCTATGGAAATAGTGCAGCGCAGATTAGGTGCGAATTCTTATGGGACGGCTTGTGTGCCCGAGGTATATATCGAGTCAGCCCAAGCTCTGACTCGCAAGCGCCGAAAGCGCACGTATTGATCGGCCATTTCGTGTCAAGTTCAAGCGCAAAGTCCACGGAGCTTCCTTCAAGATATTGCCGACAAAAAGACCTGATCCTATTTCGTGACAAAAGTTTCTTTCTTTCTCTCGTTTATTGGATTTGTCAGCGTCACCGTCGGACCAATTATTCATTCCTATCGTCGTTATTCCATAGCTCTCCCAAAATCTCACTTTATCCTTTCAATGTCGACAATATTGAATTCAAAAAAAGAGCCCAATTGTCGAAATTTGTGCACAAAATCACATCAGTTGAGTTTACTTTTTTTTCTTTCGATTGACGTGGGCGTGGCTGTTACGCTTTTTTTCGTCTCTTTCTCTCTCAATTAGTGTCTCATGTTTGCGTGCAAATATTTGAAAAGATGGGGGTCATCTAACGCAAATTATTGTGGCGAGAACAGCGATCGTGGAACTGATCTTTATCTGTGGCGCTTTTGTGCACGTGCGTAACGATGCCTCGTTGCATTAACAAGACGTGTCCCTGTTACTGTCAAGATCCATGGCCGGATCATACGAGATCCCGCACCTTATTGACTTTTAACATTGCCGCTTATAATGTCGACATTATATTTATTTATGGAATTGTATTGGAGCGTTGTTTTATTAAAATGATATCTCTTTAGATAGAAAATTGAACAAAAAGTATGTGATAACAATTGACGGTGTGCAGCTTGCACAGACGCTGCATTGACAGCTATAGTCCGGCCTTGATAAATGACGCTGAAGAGATGAACTTGGGACGCGTATTCTATTCGAGACGTTGAGCCTGGCCCGCCCTATTCTGCGATAGAGGTGTGCGTTATATAGAATCGCTGATGGCACAATACATCCAACATGAACTGGCCAATTTCAAGACGTCCTTGAACTTACTAATGTCTTTTCCTCCCAGCAATGGAAAGTGTTTTCACATTTATGATGCAGATTATCTCAAACTCTATGGTTGCACAATTATTGACTATACAGATTGACAGAGAGCTAGGATATAGATGCATCGCACACGGCTGTCGCACTAAATCGTGCTAAACGGCTATCAGTTAATTATTGTTAACAATTAGGTATACAAAAGTTGCATCAACATTTGCAGAGGTAATCGGAGCTGTTGCAATCCTAAAGATCGCGACGGTTTATTAAGCGATAAAATAGCAATTTTACGCGCGGGCATCGACGTGATTCATCATCGCAGAGAGCGGTTAAATGAGCGAGTGTGTATGGTTGCATCAATGCCAACGCGTTTTCGAGATGTTCTCACCTGGAGAACGCGGCGCAAGAGAGCACAAGCGTCTGCTATTTATAGAGCGACAGTTATTTCGGTGCAATAGTTGTTATCGCGGAAAGGCCTTGTAAGGAAATGACCGAACCGATTGTTATTATACCATCTCGCCTATATACCTCCGATCGCCGATTATTCAATTAAGCCTATAATAATAATCATAATAATAACAGCAATGATCTTGGATAGGATCACGCTTTGTGAGTTGCAGAATCGCAAATTAATTGTCCGGCATATAAGTAGATCGGCGATCGGTGCAAGAGATTGTTCAAAAGAATCAAACTGCTGAAATATGAGATGAGAAATAAGTTGGCACTTGGAGAGCTTCGAAAAACGTGCATAGGAGTGCCAAGCCGATTGGACGTCGGTGCCAATTTGCGGCCCTGCAAAAATGTGTCCATAAATTATGTCGGCGACAAGCGCCGAGATATAAAAATAAGGCGGCGGCACCCGCGATGATTCTATTGAAATCTGTCAGGCGGGATCGTGTCCCGATAGTGGTCCGCGATACAGACAATCACATCCGGTCGCTTTTTTCAACCGTGCTGCACTAACCGGATCAACGTATCCACTTCTGGGGATGGGGATCCCAACATTATTTATGAGCTATTAATTGATTCCACAACGGACAATTTCTCGTCCCATAATAAATTAAAATAATAATAATAATAATAATAATAATAATAATAATAATAATAATAATAATAATAATAATGATGATAATGATAATAATAATAATAATAATAATGATAATGATAATTACTATTATTATTTATATAATATTATATGAAATTGTTTGCAATGTTTATTTGATAAAAATGAATGTAACTTTTGAAATGCATCGTGGAAAATTGAAGAAATGCCAATGATTCTAGGACACGGAATTTGAACCCACCGCGAGTTTGTTTGGACCAATGATCGCAGTCGGTCAGCAGACCTCACGGCCTGTGAAATTTTCTCTCAAGTTGTTTGACATTCCTGCGCCGAACAATACGTGAATGAAAGACAAACGAACAGCTGAGCCTCGAGCTGGAGATGTTGCCGGGGTATTGATTGCGGAGACGCCGGCGCCGCACACTGCGCCGCTCTCTAGCTGCGCTCGGATGTTTGCCAGGAACTGTTGTTCCTAGACTCAATTTTGGGTCATTCAACTTCTTGGCCGCGTTATGCCAAACCAATTGGCTCGTCTGCTTTTATGTGACAACTTAAATTTGCAATCAGATTTCGCCTATTTATTCTTTTTCCATTCTTTCCTCCGCGTTTCAACATTTACAACCAGAGTTATATATTTCAATTTGAGTGCAGCGCCATCTTGTGTCTGCATTGTTGATATAAAAATGTCGAGTGGGCGAGCCGCGCCTCCGCATCTGAACGAATTTTCAATATCGACACGATTGATCAGCCTAATTCAAAACAAGCTGCTCTCTTTATTGATATCGTACGATATGGGACCGCAAACTTCTAAACAGGCGCGTTTAAATGAACCTGCCGCATTGCGACAACGATGACAGACTTCGGTCCCAGCCGAAATGGCCGTTTTGTTCGTTTGCAAAATATATCGTGCAAAACTGGCTGGAGGAAAACAAGAGATTATGCTTGATTATTTGGTCGAGGATGAAAAATAAAACGGTCAACGGCAGACTTGCGATACAATGCCAGGCGCTGTATGCGTGTTGGTGTCGCATCCGGTTCAATAGCATAAAACACTGCAAGTATCACGTGCGGTTACTACCAACGTGTGTCCGATACGCCAGACTTTTGCTGTTACACATTTCACTGCGACATAATGTCGTCGTTTGTATTAAATTAGACCTGCAAATTGAGCCTCTATATATGCATTTAACCGGTCGATTTTGAATTCAACCGCGGGCACAATTGAGCCAAGATGTAAAAATAAATAAAGATCCAAAATTAAACAAAAAGAAACAAATATATAAAAGAATCTGTGAACGTGACATAAACGCAAGCTGAGTGAAACACCTGCGGCGAGCGGTGTTTGAACATTTTTGTATCGCCGGAACAAAGAGCTTTTTTTCGTATGGGATATTACTGCGATGTGACCTCGCAGTGTAAGTAGCAGATAAAACAAAGAGATAAGATTTATCTTGCCGGCTCATCCCACGGCTTCGATTTTTCGTTGGCTCGCGAGACCAATTAGGAACTAAACTTCCGCTTGGAGATCACGCTTTATCATATTTCAGGCGGCGCAAGCACACGTTGAAGGGATTCATTAATTCAACTCTCTGTCACCCCTCAAGTTACTCCACTTGCAAGTGCTCTTTTTTTTTTTTTTTTTTTTTTTTTTTTGTTCTTCTCTCCTCACTTTGACAATTAACGTCCACCGCCAATAGTGCAAAAATTGATCCTAAGTAGGTTACAGTTTTTAGTCACCGGTTGTGTCTCTTTCACTTTGTTAACAATGTTGACATTCCTGCTCTTACCTCTGGCGGAGAGACGACATTTCAGTCGGAGTAGTCGCGACACGACTGCCTCTGTTAAACTTTAGACAAAAAAATGTTATCTGCGGCCAGGTTTCTTGTACGAAAAATGGGAAATGAAAGTGAGATAAAATTTCTTTTTTTGTCTAAAATTGTTCTGGAAAATAAAAATGGGAAGTAACAATTTTGCAGAAAGCAAAAAGGTTGAAAGCAAAATTTAACTTGGCTTATTTTGGGAGTGCAATTGAAGTTGAATATTTTGGAGGAATAAATGGAGTATTGCACTTGATATATATATCTCTCCATCTTTACTCCTTCGCTTTACTGGAAAGCATCATCTCGATCGATTATCTTCCAGTCGACTAAACGACTACAAGAAATGTATATAAATCCGGCAAACATCAATCAAACTTTAGAATTTTTACATCGTCTGGAGCAATGAAATTTATTTTACATGCGCCGATAAATTTTGCAATATCTTTTTTATGATATTATATACAAGTAATTGAAAAACTAATAAACTAGTACAATGGATATTTTTGTTGTAATTTCATGAGGAAGGAGTTTCTGATCTTGATGTGATATAAGTTCGAAACGAAAAGAAAAGTCGAAGAGTCCTTACGTAAATTGTCGAATGAAAAGGATCAAAAATTGTAAAGATTGATTTGTTTGCGGTCAAGCGAGTAGTGTTGGGACAAGCAAGTATGATGGATGAGCGTAGCAGTGATTGTGTCGTAAGTTGTGACATCTGACCCGACGATTAGCATCGAATTTAGTGATTAGATAATCAGGCGTGATGCTGATTGGCGTCGTGACTGATGCCCGGCGCGTCATAATTTTGCAAATAAGGGTATCAGATCGCTATTGATAGGGGGCATTGTATGGCCGCGCTTGATTCCCACGAGAAGCACCCTTGGCGCGATGCGCGGCCACGATAGGGCCCAGATAGCCATCAGGATCTCGTCGAGTTCCATCACTTTCTCTAGTCGTGCTACGAACGGCGACATTATCGTCCATGAAACTTTTTCGTCCGCTAACAAAATTATCTTGCTGCATCCAATCAGCAGCTTTACTTTTTGTTTCTTCCTACACACATATATGAAATCAAACTCCGCATATCATCTTCACATTTTTTTACATATCATTTCTCTTTATTTCATTTTTACGTTTTATTTCAATTTTCCCACAATTTTTCATCTCATTTGTTTGTTCATTTCCATATCTTAGCGTTCTAATTCGCGATCTAAAAAATAAACATTCAATTAATATCTTGTATCTTATCGTTTGTGATCGCTAATTTTTACAATTATCCTTTTATTATTCAAGATTCAATGTTTCAATGTTCAAAGTAGATAATCTGTACGACTAATATTGTTATATCAACTTCTTACTCGACCCAGATGTTTTGTTATCCCATCATCGTGACATTTATATAACATATAATAATAATAATCAACAAATTTTGTACTATCCATGTTCTGCGATCGGAAATCGAAGAGCCGAGAGGCTGTTTTCGTTCGACATGATGAAGATAAAGTTTTATTTGAGAACGCGAACACGGCGATGACATGCTGAAAATAAGAAAAGTCTGACGCTGATAAGAAGCTCGGCGACAGAAGAGGGCCGGAAAAGTGTTCATCATTTGTCAAGTACCAAAATCCGCTAATTACAAATAAAATTTGATTGGAAGAAAAATGAGGTGAGAATGATATGCTTGCGGACAAAGGAAAAAGTGAAAGATGAAAGTGCAGTGGTTGTTTGTGCAAGAGGTCATCTAGGATGGGAAAAAGATCGTGAGGATTCGAGTCACAAGAGTTGGCGAAGATGAGAAGATAAGAGGCCGGAAGATCGGATGGATCTTGCGAGTTGAAAGGGTGCGTTTGAAGACAAACGCCACAAAGTAGCGGAGTTCATTGTTGTTGGACAGAAAAAAATGGTTCAAGTTTGCCCATCGGATGATAAAATAAAATGATAATGATAAAAGCGAGGGAGATGACGTAAGGGGGCCGATGCGATACGATCGGTAAGATGATGGAGGGCGGTGGAGCGATCAACGGATAGTTGAATTAAATACAATCTGTTGTACAGAAGAAAAACAATCGACGGGCTAATTAAAGCAGAGCTCGTGTGGACAGGCCAATTTTTTTGCAGCACTTTCTCCGCTTCCCGAAATTCACTTTCTTGCGTTTGCTAATTCGAATGCAGCGGTAATGAAGATAGAAGCAGAACGGGTGAAGGGTATAAAGCGTAATTTTTCGTCTCTCTGAACATTTAACTTTCTTCCATCGCTCTTTGATATTGAAACACACCTTTCATTATCGATTTCCATTTAAATATACAATCTTGAGAACACACAGCTATACATTTTGATCAAGCTTCTTTCAACAACACGCATTTGAATTCAAATTCTACCGTACAAATGAAAATGAATATATTTTGTTTCCTTGCCGCTGATGTTTGCTATTTTCATGAAAATGGTACAAAAAATTTTTTTTTTTTTTTTTTTTGTTCTTAATAACCGGATTCCGGATGAGAAATCTGAGTGGAATCTCGTGACCAGATTCAGGTTAAGAGTCAGATATTCTTAGCAATATATCCCATGGTGAGAAAATTAGCTGAATGACTGAAATAGCACATGCGACTGTAAAACTGTTGTCAAGTATCAGATTTAGTGCACAAGTTAAATTTCACACCTATAACATATAGGCGGACACCTGATGACTAATAAATTCAGCCAACAGTCTACAGTTTTGCAATTCCATTTTTTTGTCATGTTTCATCTGGTTAATAAAAATATTAGACAACATTTTTGTCATGTCTGTTTCAAACAAATTACCTTAAAATTAGAACTATTTGGTAATTAAAACTACGAAAAAAGTTAAATAAAATTAAGATGAGTTAGAAAAGAAGAAAAAATAAAATATGGCCACATATCCTTATACAATTAACGATTGATTCGCACAGATAGCATCGCGCCGTGAGCTGCCTGTTTCAGGAGCCTATTCGCTTTTTGTCCGGCCGTTTTTCAGACCCGGCGCTTTTAATAACTTCATCGTGCCGCCACGGCAGATGCGTCAAGAAAAGTCGTTGGGGTTAAAGAAAGCGGATAATCTTACACTTTTCGTACATACAATATTAATTGACTCGGCGTCGGTGCAACGAAAAGTGTTCGCAGCACTTTCAGGAAAAAAGTACACAGAATAAAATACTCGATGCAAAAGTGAAACCAAGTTCCAACAGTTACGTTTCAAGACAAGGACATTGTACTTGATTCTTTATCTGTAATTTGTTCCAATTATCCTGATACCAATTGGACTCGAGCTTTCGAATAAGAAAACAATTTTTGATCAAATGAGAACATTTCAATGAGATTCCATCCGCTAATTAATCGCCAAGCTATCATGTTAAGATAGATATTAATTACACCATAATCGATGTTATGGAGTCGTAAACGCTGTGCTTAACAAAAATGATTTATTGGGGGATTAGAACAAAAAGCAATTTTAATTAGAGTCAACAAAAAGTCCAATAAGTACTCAATTGCACGCATCACGATAATATTACAAACGTGACTTGTCCATGTTTAGTTTTGATTATACAAAACTAAAATAACTTCTTGTTGTCGAAAAAAAATAAATAAATAAATAAATAAATAACAAAAAACAAGATAAAAAACGGCGACAGCGGTGGGATTATTTATCGACTAATCAAACTGCTGTTAAGAAATGCGAACGAGTTCAAAACTCGGGGCCCTTTACGATCCATCAAAAATAAGCGACTAAAATCACGGCGGTTAATTGAAAAGCTAGCAAAAGCCAATTGGTAGCGGACAAAAGCTGGGAAGCAGGGCTTGCTGCGTTGGACAAACGCAGTTGACAGTTATGTTCATAATTTATAGCTCCCCGGGTGCAGTTACACGGCCCCGTGCGTTAAGCCATAGGCCGGTTATTTTCGTGCACAAACGACAAGTCGCGAGACGCAATAATAGTCGCGATAACAATTCCTATCAGTCTGATAAAATACATAATCATATACAATAGGGACAGGATCAGCTTAATCTTTTCGAATCAACGCACCATTTCGCACTCGAAATAACATCTCTTTATAACAAGAAAATAAAAATTTGTTCCTTTCAATTGATTTGTTAATGTGTAAAATTTTTAAATAAAATAAATAAATCAGCGTAAAGTTGATGTTTTTCACAATGATGTGAATTGAAAGAAATGACTAGTTAGTTATAATAGGTGAACATGTAAGATGAAAGAAAAAAAAAAACAAAAACAAATATAAGCATAACGTGTTAATGCTGCTAGGTAAAATATCGTGTAACTCCTAGTCAGGGTCACACAGACCTAATTGAAGTCCATAAAGCACACTTAACATCGCGCAGTCGTGTTTGTATTTCGCATTAACATTACTCATTAGTTAACTAAACATGAGTAATCTCACGCTCCGAGCAGCCATCGATTGCGATCGCGAAGCACATGAACTTGACCTCTCATTTGTTCTCTCTTCAACACGGCCATGCTCAATCAAATCTATATCAAATTCGTCCAATCAGTTTATTATAGAAAACAACATGAATCAACCTTTTGATTTGTCAAATTAAAATCAAAGCCGAACAACAAAATTAGAGTTTCGAATTTGATTTGTTATTCAAATGACAAAGCAACAAATATTTTTGTTTCAAATTTATAGATTTTGGCATCAGAAAAAGTTGAAAATGTTCAATTGGTTATTCGAAAATGTTTAAAGTTGAATCCATACTCGTTAACAAACATTCGTAAATCAATTGTCATTTGATTACATAACTCTCTGATTCGAGGCAATATTTATTGTTCATTTGATTAACTAAAAATTCGCACGTGAGAAAAAAAACGCAGTGTATAACGCAGTATATCAGCTCGAGATTAAATTGATGAGGTGTTGTTGCATGTGAAAACAAAATTAAAAAGACAAAAATTTGAGTTGGAAAGTTGCAAAAACAATACGAGGCCTTCGATTAAGTTTTAACTTTCGATGGATGAAAAAAGAACGGAAATTACAATTCACGCGGAAAAAAAGTGTTGAAATAAATAATGCCCCTTCGTAACGTTATAAACGTCTCATTACAATTGGCCGGGTGCAAAAATCGCCCAAGACTTTCCTTTTTGCAAACGAAAGCGTATGATTTGCGCCCGTGGCGCAGAGTGTGAAAATGAAACAAATCGAATCGCGCAATAATTGTTATGGAATTTATCAAGTTTTTTATTTGGCACTCTGATGGTGCTGTTGTGAGATAAATTTCGAGTTATCGCGATCGAACAATTATAAAAGGGATGTCTCTTGTGCATTGTTGCACTTTGTTGCTTTCAAGGAAACACGCGTCTGAATATTTTTGTATCATGATTTATGTCCGCGCCAATTGAGTTGTTTATATTCATCGCGATCGTATATCACCGAGTCTTCTTATGATTATTATTATTATTTGTACACTTATATCTCCCGACACTCGCTTGCCATATAGACTTTTACGGTTATCGTAATTATAGGTGTCTTTTACTTCGCTCAAACTTTTTTAACCTTCATCGATATTTTTTCATTCATAAAACAAAATATCAACAAAATATAACAAAATATTATTTGTTCGAATTTTGATATAAAAGATTACATTGAATAAAATGTTGGATTGCGATAAAGACGAAGTCGATTGGCAACGATATAGGATTTGTTTTAATAACTGAGCGTAAACAAGGTGCACCGAAATGCGTGGATAAACGCTTGGAAGCACGACGCATCGCGCATAACAGCAAATCGCCAGTCGTAAAGTCGAAATCATTCTGGTTTAAAGAGCGCCGCCAATCGTATTCTCGATTTTTTACCGCCGATTATTTACAAGCGCCAGTCCGGTGTGTCCTTGATATATGTGCATCATGCATACCGATGTTAGCAATATCATTTCAATGAATGCCATTAGTGGTGGATCTTAAAAGCCCTTTGAAAATCAGAGATTCATCTCTTCCACAAAAAGTAACAAGTTTGAAAACAATTGTTTGTCAAATATTTGTTTACAACAATGCAACTACGGCTGAAAGAAATATTCTCTCTTAAAACAACTGACTCAAATTTGAAATCTGATAGCTTTCTTTTAGCTTTTTTTGGCTAAAAAGGTCAAAAGTCAGGGGATGAGATATGAAATCGTACAAATGCGGCTTTAAAAAGCATGAAATAAGGGTCTGGCCTTTGGAAAGGAAACAAAACGAATGAAAAGGCTATAACCACTCGAGATCTCAAGTCTCCGCGCGTTCATTCAAATTGAGCGCAAACTCTCGAGCTTGATCCATTTTATTACAAAAGTTGTATAATTAATTATTGTTCGATGATTTTGGTGAATGTACATGTATTGAAGATGGTTTTGAATGTATGTTGCAGGTTCGTGAGTTGGTTGAAAGGTGTACCTGTCCAACACAATACCCAATGATTCGCGTGTCCGAGGGAAAATACAGAATCGGCGATACAAAGGTCCTCATTTTTGTTCGAATTTTGAGGAGTCACGTGATGGTTCGAGTCGGGGGTGGTTGGGATACGCTCAGTCATTATCTCGACAAACATGATCCTTGCCGATGCCGTACTTGTAAGTACCAACAAAACATATTATTTTCATCAAAAGAAAAACATTGTTATCGAAAGAATAATAATAATAATAATAATAATAATAATAATAATAATAATAATAATAATAATAATAATAATAATAAAAGAGAATAATAAATGTTTCGAAGGGAAATGATGAATGTTTGGACTTGTAAAATTAATTTAGGCTTGATACGCGAAATAGAGAAGTAAAGTCGGTAATTAAGATGCAAATGTCTGTTTTCGATTAGTCGAAAGTGCAGGACAATTCCAAATGGGACTTAATAGTCAGTTAATATTAATGCCCATAGGAGTTGCGATCAATTAATCAACTAAATGACAAAACGCACTACCATTTATCCGGTGCATGCAAAAAGTTGGCGCTTTTTTGATGGACCAGTTTAACAGGTTTCTGAAGTGAGAAAACGTCGACACAACTGTTATATGTCCAAATAATAAAAAACCACACGACTTTATCAGTTAAAATGATTTTGCTATACAAAAATTTTCTAATAGATAAAAAATGATTCATAAATAATTAATATCATTAAACTTATAATTGAAATAATTTATTTCATAATAATAATAATAATAAAAGATTCAAATCAATGTACTGATTCTATGTGAAATATTTAAATATGATGAAGTGAGGAACCGGCAAATTTGTTTGAAATTTGATATCCGGAAATACGCATTCGTTTGTCTAACGCATAATGTCCACTGAAACATAAATCTTGATTTTAGTTGAATAATCTTTCTCGTTGCGTGTTGCAGCTCATCGTTCAATGATCTCGGCAAAGTTGATTCAAAAGGCTGGCGGCTCTTTCGATCTCGGAACTGCGCAGGTGCATTACGAGAGGTCAGTTGCACCGACATTTTTTTCATCAATCAAGTACACTTTGGAAGTAGCTGCTAAGTAAACACAACGCACGATTAAATACTCTAGCTGAAAAAGTCCCTTTTTTCCACAGACTTTTTTTCACTCCCAGTCTCACAGGAAGTTGCTGTTGTTTCGAACAAACACGTTTCTTGGATTAATAATATTTATTTAAAAGGCAAACAATTTTCATCTCTCCAAACAACCTATTTTTACTTGTTTCATATCAAGTTTTATTTTACAGATTTTGCGTCCACAAATTTTGTTCAACCAAACAAAAAGTATTATTTCTCGTCATTTTTGTATGTTTTTAATTTATATTTGTTTCAAAACTGTATCTAGTAGGAGTGATCTGCATGATATTTTAAAGTAGAATTTGTATTAGTTATTTGAGTACATGATATAACTAAAAAGTTGAATTCTATAAATCGATGAGTGCAGATCACCTCCAAGGACCCGGTGCAGTTCAGCCTCAAATGGAGGTTGCTGCCCAGCGACGCAAAATCAGAAAACTCTCTCACGTTCGCCCACACCATCTTGTCCGAACAGTCCCAAACACAATGAGCTCAAGAAAAATGAAAATCGTTCTAGGAGTCCCACCCCACAGAGAAAACAGAGTCCACTTCACCAGCCCGGAGAATCCGCAACTAAACTTAGGTCCAGATCACCCACACCGAAAACTACTTGCCGACCCTGGAGCCCAACGTCCAAAATTGATGGAGCCAAACAAATCATGAATAAAACACATGATGCCCTTATCAAAAGAGTAAATGACGAACAATTTACGAAGAAGGTCCAAGAAGAAAATAAGAACGTGTGCCAGAGAAATCATGAAATTTACGTAAGTACCAAGAAAAATTATTATTTTAAATATCAAAAAAAAAAAAAAAACTCTAAAGCATGCTACAATTCTTTTATAACTAAATAAAATTTAATTATCAATGTATGCACAGCATGATTTCTTCATTTTTTTTGTTTCAACTTTAAAAAATGGCTTTGTATTTATTGTTGGGATGAATCGTTAAAATCTATAGGACCCAAAGAAGGAGAGTCATCAGGAAGTTAAAACGAAGGAGCCTTTTACTGAAGAGTTTACAAAGCGTTTTACAGTAGAAGGTGGAGTGGCAAAGCGCATCGCCGATGACACTCCGAAATACGAACCGACGATTTACAACTACAAATGTAGAGACGAGTCGAACAGTAACAGTCCATCGCCAAGTCCACCGGCTATAAAGGAAGAGCCATCGCCGGAGCAGTGTACTCAGTTCAGAAAGTCGCCACAACCAGGCGACGGCGAGCACTCGGACAATGGCAGCGAGGTCTCCGACGAAGGTTACAGGAGTTTGGGCGCGGTGCAACCGCCCCCTGCCGCAGGGATACAAACTACCCAGACGGTTGTTGACGCTCAGAGTAAGTATTAAAATATTTTTTCTCATTCCTCAGGACTTTTTTTAACATTCTTGAATAATTTTTTTCATTCAGAGAAAAAACAAAATATAATGAGATTGAAGTCATTAGTCAGATGGCATGAGGAGTAAATCGAGATGGTCGTGCGATAAGGGTTGCAAATCCGAATTGTCAGTTTAAGACGCACAAAAGACTTGAATTTAATCGATCAACGACGAAGATATGAATACACAAGGTCCAACCGGCATATAAAATGTTCATTTTATATGCCACGATCCAAAAACGACGTGACATTTGATTTTTTTCGGCTTATCAGCTTCTTTTTTTTCATTGAAATTTTTTTTTCAAAATATCACAAGTTCATTCCAGATATAAAGATTTATGCGCATTTGTGAAAAATTTCTATTTTTCTATCGTTTTTTTTTTCAACTCTAATGTTGGAATATTTGCAAAGTCTTATAGGGATCAGAATTGTTGCGTGCTCTTTGACAAGGTCGGAATACAAATCTATACTTTTGTGAATCTTCCGCCGTAGATTCGACCACCCTGTAGAAACCATTCATATTCAAAGTACACGAGAGGCACGTATAAAATCGCAAAGAGGCTGGTCTGACATTTAGTCGAGCGCAGCGAGCAGAAAAGATCGCCCTACGTGGGTGAAACAACAACCTGTCTTTGGAACAATCGCCGATATCCGATGCCCGCGTTTCTCGCGCTACTTCTCAATGTACTAATCTTTTATCGCACATCAAAAATGGAACAACCCTAAATTACTTGCCTATTTTCGTTTACCAATTTTTCTTTCCATTTTACTGCCCAGTATCCCTGTGGGTCAAACTTATACATACATTGCGACAGTTAATTTATGTCCTGCTCACAGGACGATACATTTAGCTATTACATAAATTCACATCACAGCTCGAAATTCGATAACGCCCATTTAAAAGTTTTCATATTGTTACATAACAATTTTATAACAAACCCCATTACACAACTTTATCTCTCTTTTTTACACCTCAGACAATGAGATTTTCACCACGCTGTAAATGATTTAAGATATTGTCACCAGACAATTTTTAACTCGTTACGTGTCAAATGATTTTAACTACTCGAAAAGATAGTTACGAAAAGCAGATGAGATTTCGATTTTGTCATCGATCTACAATCAATTTAAATGACTTTTAAAAGAAATTTGTTTTGTTTGATTATTTTTTAATTTCCTGATGATCATGGTGAAGCTAGAAAGATAAGCGTCGGAGTTCGATGTCCGATTATCCTTAGCCCACGCATTAATTCGTACAAATTTGGCAGCGGCGATCCGTCAAATTGCACGTGGGAGGCACGGAATATCGAATCCTCTAGAATTTGTTGTTCAATCTGAATAATCTCGACAAAAATATGTACAGTTCCATGTAAACTGTTGCGGCAATGGTTATTTATCTTCTTCTTTATCTGATATTTGCGGTGAGCTGTGCTCCATTTTATTTGCAATCAAAATTTTATTGTAACAACAAATCCGTATTGCGCAAAGTCTCTTGGAAATTTGAGCGCTATATTGTTGATCTATTCATTATATTTAGTGTCGCTCGAGGGACAAGACATTCCAAAGATTAAAGCGGGATTAGGTGACCAAGTCTAATCGATAGCTCAGCCATGACACAAGCACCTTTTTGTCTAAGTAGTTGCATTGGTTTCAGTACACCATAACATGATAACATGCGTCTCAGAGATATATCCAAACAAAATATAACCTGACAGAAACCCGATACAAAATAAGATGTTCAGGATTTGAAAATTCTCTTGTACTTCTTGGCTCCTGTTTAATGAAAGTTAATTTCTAAAGATTGCAGAGGAACATATCGAGTTTATGGAGTGATAAAAAAAGGCTTCTTTATTTGCAGAACAACAACCTATAAAAATTGATGCCGAGCGGTCATGTGTTGAGACGGACAGCATCGAGACCGGACTGCGGAAGACAGGTTCGCCACTACGAGGATCGCCGAGCCGAAGCTCCGGTGAGCGCACACCGAGGGCCAATTCAATTGTTCGCGAGGGCAGCAACGTCTCTCGAGCTTCGAACAGCAGCAGGGGCAACGCCGAGGTGCTTTCCAGCCCAGAGGGAAGTCCGCTAAAACGGGTCGGTGGCACGAGAAACAGCATTCGAAAGGCACCAGCCAACAGCAGCTCCGTAGTCAACCGCAGCACCTCCATCAAGACGGCCAGCAACAGCAACACATGGAACGGCCGACAGGCGAAGCAACGCTCGTCCATCAAGGTCGATACGTTCTCCACTCCTTCAACCAGTTTCTCGAGGAAGAACAGCGCCAGGATGAGCCTGCCGCGCTCCAGCACTGGACCACAATACGACAGGAACGGAAGAAGAATCAGACCAGCGACCTCTTCGCTTCAGTCCTCTCCGACGAAAACTGCAAATCCTTTGTTGGAACAGATCATGAACAAGGTAGGTCATCTACAAGATGACAAGGAGATCGTGCAGAAGCTTCAGGACCTGCTGAAGGATTATAAAGGTAAAGATTCGGAGGAGGACTCGACTATGGAATTCACGAGAGCGTGGATTGATGGTAATGGAACGGTCGCACTGCCTTCGGAAACCCAAGTTGTGGCCAGTCCTAGAAAAGACCCCAAGCCGGACCCCAAGTCCGGGTTTTCGCGAATACCGGCTCCGGTTTATAAACGATCCATGTCGATTGCTTCGAACAAGGTTTGATTGTGAGAAGAGTAAATTGACGTTGTACAGGGCGAGAGATATTTTACAAGACTGGTGCTATACCGTGCCGACGGCCCGGGTTGTCTTGTTGAGCCAGCATTATGTATAGTCACTTTCCGAATGATTCGGTGCCGGATCCAAATTTGTCGCTATAACTTTGTTCTCGTTTAGTTTTCTTTCTTTTTTTCTTAAACTGATTAAATGTTTTATTTTATTTGGATTTTCACAATTTATTAAAATTTGTTTCAACTGTTATTAAATGTTTTCATTTTTGTCGCCTTCTTTTATTCAACGTTCAAACAAAAGTTGGATTTCTCTTCAATCTATTTTCAGTTCATACATGCATATGAACCTTTATTTATTATCTCCAAAGTGGTACAAAATAAAGTATAATTTGTAGTTAGCAAATTGTGAGACTGTAGTTAACATATCTTCACTGAACTTATCACATTGTTGATTTGTTTGAAATTCATTTGAAAAAAAATTAATAAATAAATAAGCGACGAATTCGGATTGAACGCGATTTATTTACTGTCTTCCTTTATAAGTTTAATGATAAGATTGTAAAAGCGTAACATTGTTAATAAAACGCGCTCAGTCTAATAAAACTTTGAAATAGCAATTCAAAAAAGAAAAAAAATTGTTTGATGAGCAATAAAATAAATTCGTAAAAGTCGGCACGACAAATTTGCGGTAACATCGGGTTGTATAAAAAAAATGTCGCAAACATTTGGTGCTGTGAATACATTCACTTGTTATACGATTCGGAAATCATTATTTTTTTGGCATCCGCAAATCGCACTTGTTATAATTGTCCACGTGATTCGTTTCCAATTATTTCATTTGTGTCCGATTCAGAAAAAAACACGTGTATTGTTATTGTCAATTATTTATTTATATAGTCTATTGGTTGTATATTTATTGAAAGCGATTTATTTGTACGTTGTAATAGCGTGTGAGTGCACATCAATAAGCAAGAAAATTTACTCAATTCTAAGATGCATTTTAACACTCAAATAGACGCGATTTGTTACAAATTTGCAATAACGTTCATCAGCATAACTTTATTTTTATATCATGAATCTGTCAACTTTAAATTAGGTGCAATTAATTCTTTCAAAAGATGAACTTGCTTCCATCAATGCATTGTACAAGGTATATTGTGTCTAAGAACGTTAATTGAAGTTTGAATGTTCAATAATCGAGCTTTTACTTCTGATATTTATCAATGACTGACTAAAATGACTTTTAAATAATCTTATCGACTTAATGAGACAAGAAATATGCATTTTATCAAAGCATTTCTTTGAGATGAGAAATATCAACGGAACAGATGGTTTCATCTTTTGTTGTCAAAGTAGGTAACCAAATTGTATTGATTTATTGGTACGTCGATGAAAAGCGCCATTCCAGGGTTTTAGGTGTCTTTTATACCAAAAGCGATATAGTTAATTTTTCGTACTAAGTGTCTTAATTGCGGAGAAAAGTGAGTCGACTTCCTCCGACTAGATAGATGATTGTAGAGATTCAAAAGAGAGCTGCGATACAAGACAAGATGATAAGTTGATGCATGAAAAATCAAAAAAAAATTATTATTATTATTATTATTATTAAAAAACCAGGTCGAGAAGCGTACATGGCCTAGAGTATTTTTAGTACGTTCATAGGACAATCGACGATTATAATTTTGTAGTGTAAGAAAGTGGCAAGTGACTTGCAATACCGCCTCTGTTACATAGAACAAGCGATATAGAAATCATTAAATTTATAGAAAAACAATAATATTTTTCTGTCTTGCCGATAAAAGAAATAGTGGACCTTTCAGTTATGATTTTGTAAACAAAACATGAACAAAATTGTATACGACTTTTTGCATTAAGCAATTTAAATTTAGATCTCAAAGATTGTATTATGTATATCACCGATTGACCGTCCAGTTGAAATTTTGATTGCGGGGAGCGGTCAAAGGCTGGCGCTCGAACATATGACCTGCAACTTATTAATTAGCCTATATAATATTGCTTTTGTGTTTATTATTACGTTTCATTATTTTATCAGTATCATAATTTCATAGCGCCTTTAACATCAGCGTGATGAAAATGTGTAAGAATTAACATTATGTTTAATCTATCCATGACGTCGCTTACGTTATGTTAGGATTTGATTTACAAGTTATCAGTTGAAAGAAATACATGAAAAAGAAAATCATTAAATGGATTTTGTCTTCTCTGACCCCTTTTCCTTAACCCGTTTAGAGTTTCTTTTGCAGGTGACTTATCGTTTGAATGCTAATGACACTTGAAGCAAATGGTCTTATTGACAAATTAAAAGTATGTGTTTTGTTTTGAGAATTGAGCAGTTCAAAAAGTGGTTTTCATATAGTTTGGAGGCAGATCAAAGAGTCTGACGCAGCGGTCCGAATCTAGCACGAGAAACCGACCTTGCTGAATATGGCGATACGACTCTCTTCAGGATCACAACAGATCATTACGACAAGCCTCGGAAGAGAGGCCATTTTTAGCTCACCTCATGGCAATCATTCGCACCGGCTCCTACTGACGTAACTTTGTTGATTCTCGTCAAGTACAGACTCATCGCGACTCATTTCAACATTATCATCATCTCAATTCAAAATCATTTGTTTGACTCGTATCATGCCCGTTTAGCACATCTTGTCAAGATCACAACGTTTATTTCTCCTCGTTAGATTTCATGATAATGAGCAATCATCTAGGCAGAACTTCAAATCACCATTCTAAGTTTAATTAAATGAGACTGTTTCGTTTGACTTTTTTTTAACGATCCCATCCTTTATTGGTATTAACGCAGGCAGATAAAATCTTATGTCGAAAGTTGATCACTGATATATTTATACAGGGGCAAAAACAGCTTTATGCAAATGATTCTTGAAAATTCTATTGTCAGATAAAAAGAAGGTAAAAGAAAATATTTTCCTTGAGAAAAATGAATGAAGCAATATAAATAAAATTGAATAATGAGAGCAAACATTGCTAAGCAAATACAGTAAAAGAACGTGAACTAGCTATTAGCAAATCTGTTAAACAGTTAGACGCGCGCGTAGCTGAAATGAATAATCCACATACGTTCATCAGATCACAAAATAGGTACAAGAACACCCGAAACAAATTTAAACAAAAGTGAAATGCTGTTGTTGTCGCTGATGCTAATCAATTTCGTCAGGTTGAGATTTGCGAAAAGTCAAAAAATGATTCGAATTTGAGGCTTACTCTCTCATTTTGTAGGCGGCAGGCAGGTGCCTCTGGGCGCTCGTCTCAAGTGCATTTAGCTTATACATATATACGTATTCGACCCACGCGTGTGTAATACCAGCTAAATATCACTGCGAAGGGTTCCGAGTACCTTATTCGAGGCACTCATACTTGCAGTGTTTTAAAATATGGCAACTCATCATGATGCAAGGGTGCAAATGAAATTTTCCCCCGTTGCAATGCTGGGATTGATCAAGTGGATGTTGTTCCGAGAACATATTTTCCCCAACTCTTTTTCAACTTTTTTCTCATAATAAATAGATTTAAAAATCAATTTTCTAAGATTAGAGACTTTATTTATATTATATCTCAGATGAATTAATTAGTTAATATCTTTTTTTATTTATTATTATTTTTTTTTTTGTAAATTTATTAAACAACAATGTTGATTTAGTTGCCAAAAACATATCTTTCAAAAAAACTTGAAATCTTATATGAATCACACGTTGTGCTGTTTTTACATACTACTTTCTGCCATGAAGTATTTTCAGTGAAATTGCAGTACATTTTCATGTCACAAGTTTCTTTTTATTTTATATGGGAAACAAAATTTGTTTATGGAATATGCAACGTTTAAAAAATGATTTGCAATGAATGAAATGAAATGAAAAGATTATTCACGCTTTTTTGCAAAAGAAAAATATTGATTCGTTGGTTTGCGTGCGCGTTACTATCTAAATTTGTATTTCTTAAACTGGTAGTTTCTGATGTAAATTAGTTAACATAATAAAATATCGATTGACCCAATTGACATCCTTCTTCAAGTTTGCAGCACAACTTTGTCATCATTTGTTGAACAGACCTAAAAAAGCAAATTTTCTAAATTGTTTCAATATAGTTAGATAGACATTCATTGAAGAAAGGAATAAAAAAAATGTCGCGATTTAGTTTTAAATTGAGGAATCAAAAAGGTAACATCTTTTGGTCAATGAAACTTTGTTATGAACTAGATGTGACGACATGAGAAACGGCCTGGGCGCGAAAAGTAAATCGGTTGATTTAGTTTGGAATCAGGGATACAATTTGGATATAATAAATTGTAGACACGACGACATATATCCGGTAAAATTTATACGCCGTTTATATAATTGTAAGACTCGGCGGAATGCAAATGACCAGAGTTCGCTCATGACGAGTTCGCTGTTCGCTTTGTGCCGAAGGATGAATTCGCGAGGGTATCAGCGGTCAAGCTAGTCCTTGTCCGCAAGGTTGGCCCAACTATATATAGAGTTGTGGCGCTCGCGCGAATTTATGTGTCCCAGACCGTACGTCCAAATAAACTCTTCAAAATGACCCTTGATTCAAAAAACATATTTCTCCCTAAAAGAAAGCGGATACTTGAAAATGTTGTTTTCCGAAAAACAAAAAAACATTTTCATTTAAACAAGGAGTACATCGAAATTTTGATACATCTCTCAAAAAATCATGTTTGAAAAGAAATGACACGAATAAATTTGTTTGTGTTTTTGAATGTTGAATAGAGTCGTAGTATGTGGATAAATTGGAATCATTTGTTGATGTAATATATGCATAGCGTTGCATGCGCATGTTACATAGAACATCCCACGCAGCCAGTAGCAACTGGTCAACTCCCTTGCTAGACATCTAGACATACGATTACCGCTTAAATTCTTACAGAGATCATTAAAATGTGCGATTTTTTAAATTTTGAAGCTTATAACTTACTTCAATCTATAGAAATTATTCTTCTAGTTTTGATTTGTGACAATAATAAAATATCTATTATTTAAGAAATGAATGAACAGAAAGCTATTTAAACTAGTTTATAGTTTTAAACTATATAGACAAAATTTGTTTGCAAGCAAGAAATGTTATTGACTCGTACTAAACAAAAATGAATGAAAAACAATTGAATAAATTTTGTTTTCAAGTGTTAACAAGATTGAAAAGCCGACAAATTGATAACAAATAGAGTAACGAATAAAAGTATGATTTTTTTTTCGAAATCTGATTAAATTGAGTTCGGTGTGGCAAAGTGAAATGAAGTGGTATTCTATGATCCGAGACAGGCGTGATCACGAAAGCGACCTTTCCGTTCGTGTGACTTGTCTAAGTTCCCATTGGACTCGTGCGCCACTTCTCGATCGGCATAACTCCCTCATTAGCGCCGCTCAACTTTCTTCACTTACGCCAAATGCGTCGTTGCTTTTTTTTTTGTTCTCATCTAATAACACAAACGCGATTCGTCTAAATTTGTCGTGGCGCAATCAGATTGCCTATAGATCTTGTCGCTATTATTGTTCCGGTATAATAATTGCAACAAGAATGAGCGATTTCTGTTTGCAACTTAGATAGCTGATTTTGGCCCTAGAAAGTATGAAATGCGGAACAAGATTCTAAACAAGGTAGTTGGCCCAATAATTTAAGATTCATTTTCTAAAAACGTCCTCTTTGTAGGGGGTGTTGTCTCCAAATTAAATTTATATTTGTTTATTTACCTCGTGCAACCTTTTATTCCAAATGTCAAATGTCCAAGTGCAACCGATCAGAACGGATCAGAAGAGATCAGTGAATTAAAGGACAGAAAGTATGCATTCAATAACAAACAGCGGACTCGGAAATAAAAATAATTACTCGCTTTGAGAAGATAAACTTTTATGATGCTGTTATTATATTCAAATATGGTAGTTGAGGGACATGCTAAGTATAATGCATTAGTGTGCTCCTAAGAAGCCTCTGGTAATCGCGCAAGGAATCAGGTTACTCTTAACTTCAATGTTGCTTAGAACTTGCTTTTCTTTTCTCAACTGCCGTCCAACCAAATTGCGAGCTTTTTTTAATCAAATTACAAAACTTGTATGTTAAATTTAATTAAACAAAAATTTGATTTATTTTGTATTCAAATTTCATGCATAATTTTAAATTGAAATGAATGTAAATCTGTGAAAAGAGGTTGAAGATGAAAAATGCGACTGAAACGGTTGGCCTTTTGAATAGCCAGGAGGATTGAGGAGTATCAAACAAGACATTTTTTTTTCACATAATGCATCATTGATCTCTGGAGAGCAATGCCAGAATGACGCGTTTTTTGTGTTCATTTGCTTTCGTAAAGTTCTCACCGTCGGTGTGGATATAAGTCGACGTTTATAATGATGTCGGTTGAAAATAATAAGCGAGAATACGAAAAGTGACGCGGAAGTGTGAGGCCTTGGTACTGCCATTTCGGGTGGAGTCCCTCAGCTCGCCGTATAAAGCGTGCGATCCGCGTATATATATATCATCCATGGTTTAAAATTGAAATTATACGCAATTTGCCAAGGTACGCCGCGGGTCCACACAATTTCTGATGTCTAAAAATGCACATAACATTTCGATCAACTCCCCCCAAATATACTTGAACTTATCCAATATTTTGAATATTATTATTTCATATCATGTTTAAACCGTGTGTGGGTCATTTACAAAATTAAATTTCTAATAACAAAAGAAAAATAAAACGGATGAAAAAAACAAAAATGAGAGGTGAAGACAAAATGGAAAAAGAGTACAAAAGGGCTCGGGAAGAAACACCTTGGGTGCTGCTTGCCTTTGCTCTCATCGCATTCGCCGCAGGTCGAAAGTTCGTGCGACCGTCGCTGATTATTTTCAGCCCGGAACCACGTCCTCGGGATTCCACGGCGGCTCCAACTCGGCTGTTACATACCCTTTGTATTAGGAGCAAAACTGGTGCACGTTTCGCTATCAAAAATTTGCACTTTTAATTGACTTATTCGCTACGTCAACCGACGCGATTAATTAACTCCGACTTACATTGCTCAACTTAATTCATTCGATTCGTGATGAATTATAAGTTGCCACCGACTACAAAATGTGTACAATTGAAATTAGAACATTTCATCATTTCAGCTCACCCAACATGCCAATTTATTTATTTATTCAATGAAACAGTTTTTATATACCTTTAACAAATTTCTAATATACCAAAACCAAAAATGATCAGATGTCTATTTTCTCTTATTTGAGGTAAAAAACTTGAATTTAAACAAAAAATGATAAACCGGAAACAAGATTGCGAGTAAATGGAAAATAAAAAAGTTGTCAACTCGTTGATTGTTTCAATCACGTTCGAAATAGTTATCCGAGCAATTCAGTTTTTAACGACAATCGGGCAAATTGCACGCGCGTTTTTTACTACTCGCATCCCATCACGAAACGTCCCGCACAATCATTTCCAGTTACTTAGACCACACAACTCAAACACTCGAGATACTCCAAAGGCAAAACATTAATTAAATCTGACTGATGAGTCGAAAAAATTGTCCTCTCAAATTGATGTCGTGTTGTGTTAAAAAAAAAAAATAAATAAATAAAGATAAAAAGTTGTTCGGTCAAATGAAAAAGTACAATTTTGAGATGTTCTGTTTCGTAATAATGGAGTCGAGAAAACAAACGTCGCACGTGCACATTTCACCCACTAGGGGAACGTGATATGTGCCTTTAAAGAATCGTCAAAAGCGATCTGCTAATGAGCCGCAGATCAAGCGTAAAATCTTTATGGTTACACTGTAGGCTATTTTCAAACAATTCTCGCACTGCTGCCCAAAAAGAACTTAATTCTTACATCAAATATGTTTCAAAATTTGTTGTGTTCTACACATCTTTTAAATTCATTTATTTGTTTCAACAAATACTGTTTTTTCAGTTATAAGAACAAAGAAGAAATATAAATGAATGATTTGAATAACAAGTTGGATTACATTTATGATGGTTTCCGTAGAAAATTGCGAAAGTTATAGCAGACACTCGAAGCTGTCAATCATCGTGGTACGATCTGAACAAGTGCAATCGAAATATATACAATGAACAAGCGCGTGCAAGATACCGTCATTATAAATACGCATTAACGACAATACTCGTTAATGCGTACTCGTTAACAACAATTAATTGATTGCAACAGATCAACTCAATCGAACCTCTTTTGTGTAACATTCATGCTATGCTAATTTATTCAACATCGTCCTAATACGACATATTCTCAAGTGTTCAAAGTCCCAATACAATAATATTCATCATATTTTTATATAAAAAAATGACTTGGTTTTTAAATTGAAGCCTGAGCTTAAAGTTGAAATATATCTCCAAAAATGTCGGATTTAAGATTGAGCGAAAGAAACATCGAGATATGACTTGATCCCTGAACATGACCATCGTGATCCCAAAAAAGGTACCAAAATGGTTTGCACTTGCAGACACATAATTGCCATCCTTTTTTCATTATTCCATTGAGTTGAATCAAAAGAATTTGATAAACGTACGAATCAAGGTCTGGATTTCGAAATCATTCAAAGCTAATGCGACAAGAAGAAAAGCATGCAAAATTGGAATTGTTTTGAATTATATGAACCAGTTTCTAATTAAAGAAGGAGATTGATATTTTGTTGTTGTTATAAAAAGAAGAAATAAAATAATAAAAAAGGTGATTGAGATTGAATAAGCGAGCCGTAAGGGTTGAACCATGAACCCAGGTCAAAGAGAGGGTCCTTAGCAGTGCCGTAGAAGGCGACGACTTTTTGTCCGTGAGGACGCCCTTCCAGAATACTACTTCCTATTAGCGTGTACTGCCGTATATGGTCGCGGGTCAACCGGCCGTAAATAAGCCGCTGCGTGGCCAAGGCCGTTTCCTAAATATCCAAGAACGCTGAACTTGAGCGAAAGCAATGGCATCTCGACGAGGGTGAGACCTTGCCGCGAGTCCTCCAGAGCGCCCCACTTCTGGCCCCGCCAATTAGAATACACACTTCACGCCACTTCCAACTTATTCCCTCGATGAGTTACAAAAAAAGCTCGCATCAGATAACGCGCAGCTTTTCCTTTTCTCTTAAGTACAATTCAACTCAATCGAAATGAATCAAATTAATTCACCAATTAATTAATCAAATTAATTCATCAATGCTACCAAAAAGTAGCACCAATTGTGTAAATTATGAATTAAGACTGAATTTTCGCGAGACGTAAGTTGTGAATAAGAAAAGCTGCAGTCATCTTGGACGTGAGTCATCGCACGCGACAAGATCTCTCGCGGCCTTGATCGGGCGAAAAACTATTGCATATCGTCGCCATACGATCGTATTATTCACAGGAAGTCAAATCCTCCGGAATCGTGTCCTTCATCAACTCGCAAATTTTCAACACGAACTTATTTAGACTTTCTAATAACCGAGCGAAAATCGTGCATAAACATCCTCGCATTTCATTCATATTCCACGCGTAACATCCAAACATTTTCACAACTATTCGAAACCGCGATTTCATCCTCGATAGAAGCATTTTTCAAATAACATTACAATTTTGTTATACAATCGTTTCAACTATCATCAAATACCTTGAAAATTTCGAACCTTATATAATTTAAATTTAAATTCAGTATTAATGAGGTCGTCAAAATAATACTTAAGTACAATATGATTTACTTAATAAGGATGTAATAATGGATGCAACTGGTTTGCAGCCAAAATACCGTCACCCATCAGGGCAACGAACTCAGCCATACTTCTCCGAATCTTGAAATGACTAAATCACGAATGTGACATTTCTTTGACAAATATCTTACGTAACGTATCTTTACGAACGGCTGTTTCCGTGTTTAACTTTACAACTTGAACAATTTAACAAATAAATGATCCAACATATTTTATTATGTTTGGATGATACCTCATACTCCGTTATATGTTGACTCTGCCTAATATCTATGGTCTCATTTACTATTCAATAATTTGCTGCCAATCTGACTCATGTATTAAATCCCCGATTACACATTTTTATAAACATTTTAACGACAATTATAACACAATCCCGCATGATTGCAATTTCGCAAAAAGGAAAGTTTTCGTAGGCGTGCTGGGACAATCATTTGCACCCGTCACGAAATGATATTTTATAGAGCATCATTAAACTTTGTAATGTTGCGAAACCCGACCAGTGTGTGCTCGAGATTAGTCATCTCTTTCTGACATATCCAAAATAGACAGTTTTGAGTCTGATCGTGTATAGCGGTTGATAAGTTCGATTAATGTGCAATGCTGTGGTTTCAGCCTTCAATGAATCCCAACTTGGGCAGCACCAAAATAAATCTGCACTTGACCTTCCCGTGGTGAACAATGTACCTTTCCTGAAAGCAAAATTAAACCAAATCAAAACGATTTCGAAATAATAAAATTAATTCAACTGGGGAGATAACATTTTGACCAAGTTCTTGTAACTTTTGATCAGGAAGATGAAAATGTTCAAATTGTTCGATATCAAGTTGCAGGAAAGTTCAAGTCGTAAAGATAGCACTGAGAGCAAGCAAATAAAGCATCAATTTTATTACGTAATAATGGAAGATGAGTGCTGCTGGTCGATGTTGGTCAGCAGTGTAGATAAATTAGAATGTTTGTGAGAAATTAATTAAGTGTACCCGAGGAAACCGCACGTTACACATATTTTCCGCTTTTATCATGAACCAAGTAATATGAGTGTCTCAATCCGACTTGCGATTCATGCTTACTTTCCCGTCAACTTGTCGCCCGCTCGACTTGCTCCACACTGCAAAAATGGTGCCTCAATTAATACTAGCGCTTAGCTAAAGATTCCTTCCATTAATGTGTAAAAACAAAACTTTAGTGTTACCACTAACATTCAGAATAAATGTGATTCTTTAAAATTGTACGGTAGTTCAGAGCACGATAAAATCGTCCTTGGAATACAAAATCGAACTTGAGAAATATTTTGTTTATTGATCACAGGATGACATAACTTCATCTTTGTCGTTTTTCGATTTGAATGTAATTTTGTACTTTGATACATCCCTAACTTGCATTGTATAAAAATAAAAATATAGTTATCTGTCAAACAACAATGTAGTTTAATTATAAACTTTGGTTTCACTGTTTTTTGAAAAAGCTCTTAATATAATGATATATGTGACTTACAATTATTTGCTCTTAATTTTAATCGTAGACTTATTGAAACATCAACAGCAGCATAGAATATTTTGTAAATACAACTAAGAAATAATACAAATCATAGAAAAATAGAACAGACATATTCACACAATGTCATCATGACTTTTTGTACTTGAGATACACAAGTTACAATCCACTTGAATACAAATTATAAAGTAATTTAGAATTAAAACACAGCCACTTGAACAGCTATCCAATTACAAATATATTTTGGTGGAGCAGGCACAGCTACAAATGTCATTTGATCGCCTAGAAAAATGATAAATATTACAATTTCAATGATGAAAGTAAATGTTTTCTTAAAATGAAAATTCATATGACAATAATAAGTACCTTCCAAAAAAATATCTGAGAGTTTGAAATTTGCCAAACAGTTGTTGAATGCAAATGCGCGTTGTCTATTGAAAAGAATTGTGTCAAATTTGTTCAACTTGAAATTGCCTAAAATGACTCCCAAGTCATCACCAATGCTGGACATGTACGTTCCTTCTCCGAAAGTGAAAACCCCTCGCGGGTCAGATGACGCCTGAAAAAGGCATCATTCATTGATAAGATTTTCTTTATTATATAAATTGTACCAATTAATTATTAGACATTAAATTCATTAATTACCCGTTTAATTACTTCGTAAATATCATAATGAGTTTTCAACGCTTTTAAAGGTTCATAAAGTTTTTCTTCAACTTCAGGTCGTTTACCTTTGAAAACCATTGTGGCAAACCACTCGCACTGTTCTTCGTTTTCATTTTTTAAACAAGGGATGGCATCAAAATAAAATGTATCATTAACGCTTACTGACTGTTTCAGTGGCTTTGATGCAGGAAATCGTTTTCCAAATATGTATAATCGGCTGGCAATAAAGTAAATTTGACGTTGGTCGGTCGTCTCTAAAATACCGTGCCTTTTTTGCAAACTCACGACTTGGCCAGAAGTACTTAAGATTCCTTGCTTGTATCTAACAGTCGAAACTGGGTCTATTTTCCAACACGTTGTGACCATCCAGTTTTTGATCTTTTGATCAGCCCCTTCAATTATATTTGAATCTAACATATGACATGAAAATTGTACCTGGAAATCAACATCATTTTTATTCATTCATTTTTAATTTAATTTCGATATTTAAACCATAAAACACTAAAAAAAAGAAATGTATAATGTTATTTATTATTTCAAAATAACAAAGGAATTGTTATTCTTACCGGCGTTTTAACCTTAATATATTTGTTCAACTTGTCATCTTCTGTCAATTTCTTTCCATCGACGTAAAACCGATCGACTTTCAAATATGCACAATGAATCTCGTCGTTCATTTCAAAATTTATTTGTGCTTTGTTCGTGATAGAATTCATACAGCTGATTATTCCTTCAACCTCATAAAGATACTTCCCTTGTGGAGTGATATTGTTCATTTTCCTTTCAGTCTTTTTCAAAGTGACGAAACAAGTAATTTCAATGTTTTTTTTTTAAGTTTTTTATAAGATTATGATATCAGTTGAACTTGACTGTTGATAATGTCGAACATCAGTTTCCCACACTTCTATCTTATGGTCATAACAAATTTGTTTTCTTCTTCTTTTCGTTAATGGCTATGAGAGAGACTACTAGGTTATCCTTCGCCCTCGCACGCCAGCGTCAGGACTGGACAAAGTTGTTTTCACTTGTGACTTTTTTTCAGATTAAATTTCGTGCTGACGCAACAACTGTTTGGTGCTGCCATCTACTTTTAAACTTTACTATTTTTTTTAATGTAACAATAAATGTACAGCAACATATTTTCTTAATCTTAAACAATAATACCAATAATATTTCAAGTACAACTAATGTTAATAATGTAAATAATTTAACTTACCGACCATAGATATAATAAATGTAGTTTCTAGCGTATACGCTGCCATGTATATTCATGAGTACCCGCAACGGATAACTTATCGATAATTCCTACTAGTGATATCATCACACGGAAAAAAATTGCATGTTATTATCCCGTCGAAAAAAAATGGTAGATCGAAAGTATGATTTTTTAAACTTAAAATTATTTAAATGAAGTCAACTTATAATGCTTTGATGTGTTTGTTTTTTTAGTTTTTTCAAATTTACCTGCTTATAAGTCTGAACTTAGCCAAAATAAGATTCCCCGAGATTCAAGGGATTATCCCACGAGTGTCACGGAATGAACAGTCAATTTAATAAACAGGCGAATGAATGTATGTTCGTTCATTGACACTCATGGGATTATCCGGTGAGTTTGGAGCAACCAAACCTTAAAGACTATTCGATGAATGTTTATCGGATTAATTTCATTGAAACATCCATTGATCTCAAGTTAAAATCATATCAAATTTTTTTCCATACAGTTTTCTGAAAAATTACGTTGTACAGTAAAAGTTTGGCTAGTAGCTTACAAACAGCGAAAGACGACAGCGGTCGCTTTAGCTATCTAACCAAAACCGAGGAAATGTCATATCCCCTCCACCGAGCACAACGTAAACAAAATTCAAGCAACCGATAATTTATTTCATTGGTTTGTGATAAAACTAGGAAATTAAAAAACTTGTTCAAACTACATTAAAATTTTTTCGAAAATGGAACTGTTATACAAAAGCAAGTGAGTTTATAACAATTTAACAATCAAAATACAAATACACAAAAATGTCAAATCTCTCAACATTTGCTGTATTTGAATTTCGAATAAAGCGAATCAAAAAAGAAGGTTATAAGTGGGGATAACAGATGTGTTAGCCAGATGGCTAGCTAGCCAAACTTTTACTGTATAAAGATGGATAAATTCTGAAAATGATATTACAATAAATGTTTTGTTTGTTAAACAAACTGGCGTTTATTTAACCATTTAAATATATTATTGTAGAGCAAAAGTGATATGCTTTTAGTTTTCAAAACTAAAAAAAGCAAAATCTATAACAAAATGTTTGTTCACGTTCTTTGCATTTTGTTTTTAAATTAACGTTCTAAGTGAGATCTAAAGAAAATTTCGAATCAATTAAGCAAGCGTACGGCACAATGAATATATATATATATCTAGGGAGAGTAAATGTAAAAAGTCTAAAGAGGATTAATGTATCAAAAATAATGTATCAAAGTAAAACTGTTCGACATTTTTTTTTAATTTAAAAACACAAGAATAATCAATTTTGTGTTTACATAGAATTTAAGAACTCCAAAGAAATTGGTTTTTTTTTTCTTTCCAAAAAAGTTCAATTTTTATGACATTTTTCCTTCGTTCATAATGTCACACACAATCTAATTCGAAAAGTACATAATCTCAAAAATCGGTATAAAATGGTACAACTCCCCCGCAAATATAACTCTTTCGCAAATATAACACAATCTGTACAATATAAATTACGTCGCATTTGATTTAATATTTAAAAGAGAGAATCAGTCTGGGAACATTTTTGAGATCGGCACGCGAGTGAAAATATTTTCCGTGAGCTGTTTGAATACTAATCCAAAGCTCTCCTCATAGGGTCCTTGCAGTTCCCTGAAGAGGAGATCCGCATTTTCATTTATAAATTGATTCATCTGTTCGCCTGTAATCGAAAATTTTGTATAAACAAATATTAGAACCATTTATTCTTATGTAAATATAGCAAACTTTTGATTGTTTTACCTAACACTTTGTCCCCATTGAACAAATTGTCAAATCTCATGACAACTTTACGTGGATAAAATCTGATCTTATATTTCAGAGGCTTCCAGTAAGTTTCGTTATCCTTGACTATTTTCTCGCATGTGATTTCATTAGTCGTTTTGAGGTCAACTGAAAATATAAGTCATAAGAATATAAAATTCAATTCAATTCAACAGTATATGCGAAAAAATATTTGTTTCAATAACTCATGGTAATATTTGATTTGCCGGTTCCGGTTATTGGAAGGAGAAGAACTTTTCCATGTAGTTTGTAATTGGCTACGAAGTCTACTTGTGGATTCTGAGCCTCTGAATATAATGTTGCTTTATCCCAGTCAATTCTGCAAACATTAACATTGCGATTATACGTTATACGTACAAGTAGATAGTATTACGAATCAACATTTCTTGTTTCAAAAAGAAAAAAAAAGCTCACTTGTGGTTGGAAATTTTTAATCCTTTTGTGAGTCCATACAATTTGATATTTTTATATTCTTGTTTCAAGGCCACGGTCCCCTGTGCCCCACCAATTGAAATACTGTCCACCTGTAAAGGTTCTATTGGCACAACCTTCATGCTTCGAAGTCCTGCAACCATCCATTTTATGTATTTTTTTTTTTCTTCATTTTCATTGTTTATTAACAAATTTTAAATTGTTCAATTTTAAGTCACAAACATTAGACATTTGTAAAAAATTTGCTTTTATTTCACATATATTGCATTAAACATCAAACAATGTTATTTCCTCACCTGGAGCTAATTGGACAATTGCATTTTGAACAGCGCTGTTTATACATTTGCCAAACTGTGGGTCGGATCTGCGGCATGTTTTGAATGCTTTGGCTGGATAAAACATAAATCATTCATTGATTAATTAATAATCCTACAAAAATGAACATAAATCAATTATTTTCTTTCAATGATGGACAATCAAATTTCTATCTTACAATTTCTGACCAATAAATGCAATTTTTTGTTCTTTGTTTTATTCAAATGTTTTCAATGTTTTAAAACAATTATCATATGGATTTTTGATTCTTCTTTAAAATATTTCTTAAAATTGTTATAAATCGAGTTAACTGTTTTTGCCTCAGAGCCACTGATTTAAATTAAATAATCTTTAGATTGAAATGAACTTGATTAATTGAAAAAATATTGTAAGATATTTAGATAAGTGAAAATGAATCTTATAAATTATTTAAACATTATCAAATGTACATAGCGTTTGAAGATATTTAACTTCCACGAGAAAAACAAAGTGGAGCAAAACTGATGGAACTAGTATTACAAATTTTGTAAACGATCAATTTCATTTGAATTTCAACTTCTTCTTAATTGATTCAGAATCAATTTGCACAAACACAAATTTTTTTAAATAACTTTTTAGCACTCAGTTTAAAAACTATAATGCCCAAAAATACATTTCATTTTCTTCATCATTTTATTTTAAAAATTGTCAATTTGTTAAATTACTTACGAACTTCACCCGATACCACCAAAGCAATACAGACTATTAAAACTGTGAATCCCGTAAGTGACTTCATGATGAATAAAATAATGTTAAAACACTCACAAACTATTTAACATTGGCCAGTTGTGTTTTAGGAAAGGAAATTGTTAGTGACTAAAGATGGCAAAAGGTACACTGAACACACATGGTCAATCATCCACACTATATAAACGCACGTCCCCACCCTACACTTGAATTATTTATTCAAGTATAAACACTACATTGTTATATAAATTAATGTTTTCTTTTGCAAACTCGTCGATACATATTTACAATACATCTACTTTAAACAAGGAAACATTTTTTGTTAATTTTTTGATCAATATTTTTTTTCATATTAATATTCACGTTTGAAGATTTTTAGAAAATATCATAAAAACTTTGTATTATGCAAAAACATGATGAAAAATGATTTTATCAAAACTACTTAGTTCACCTGTTATGGCAAAGTGCAGAAACTGAATTTATTAACACCATTTTTTTATATCATTTTTTTTCTCAGGCACTTAAATTGAGATTAAAACTTTCATCGACAATAGTACAAACGTTTGGATAACGTTTTATTTTGAATAATTATTTAATTTCCAATTGTATACGTCATTACACTTCTGTTTAATTAGAAGTTCAGGTCAAATCAATTTTGAATTAAAATTCAAAATTTGAATTAAGATTCAATTTTTAATTGAAAGGGTTAAAAAAAGTTTATTAACATCGTGGACATAGTAGAGTTTTATGCTGATCAGATCTTTATTTAAATTCTTGTACAATTTTATATTGATTGGATTTTGTTGTTCATATATTGATAAATTAACGGTGCACTTTTGTTATTTTAATTCTAAAGTGTTCCAATGTTTTATGATTCATTAAACTATGAAATAAATTGAAAAAAATTTTCACAACGAGTAATAAAATAAACAATCACGTTATAAAAATTATTAACATATAAATATATGGTGTAAAAGAGAGTACAAAAACCGTATTCTCATCCATAGTTTTGTAAATCACTCTAATAATAATATGTAGACGTTTTTTGCAATTTTTTTTGCAAGTGGCTATTCGCCCTGAAAACTATATCAGAATAAACGAGAGTGCATAGAGTATACAAGAGTTTATGAGACTACATGAGAGTAAATGGGAATATATAAGAGTCCCACACGAACAAAAATGTATTTTGAAATATATTCAAAATATATTTTATATAAATTAAATATAAAATTTTATATTTTGTAAATTTTTAAGCGACAAGATGTTATATAAAATTCATATAAATAAAATATAAAAATATACATATTAAATATAAAAAACATTTTTGAAGAATAAAAACAAGTACCGCGAGAACACATTTTTACAAAAAAATGAATTTTATGTTTTTTTTACACAAAATTTAATTTCTTCTCTCGTGTACTCTCATGTACTCTGCAAGGCTAATAGCTCTGTTTGTTTTGTTTGCAACATATTGAGACACTTATTGTTAATGATAGGTCTAGCTTGGTATCAGATAAAAAGTATTTTAAAAAGTCAACGGTCAACAAAATGATTTTAACAGAAAAGTTCAAAATCATCACATTAATATTTACGAACTAATTCATTGCAACGTGAAATACAAAGATTTGGATAACATTACCATAATCAGCATCTCATATTTTAGTGCTATATTTTTAGTCATTAGACAAAATGCATTTTTTTTATTCATAAATAAAACTTAAAATCAGGGCTATAATGATATGAATCAAATAACAATAGTTATAAATTTAAGTTGACATTTTTATTGTAGGGTGGAAGAACAAAATTAAATGATCTAACGCATTGCGAACCAAACATGCTTCTTTGCAAACTTGAAAATAAACTCAGTTATTTCGTGTTCAGTTCCTTTTTATTTTTTTTTTTTATTTAAGTTTGCAATGAAAAATCACTTTATACTGTATAATTTATCATTTTATTCTGTTCTTTCACATCACAATTAAACTCCGTTTTTTTTGAACGTTTGGTTCAAAAACAACTACAAAATAAATCAAATAATTTGATTTTAATCAAAAAAATTGATCTTGTTTCACTAAAATCTAGTTTTGTTGTAAACTCTGTTTAAAATGAAGAACAATCCAAATAATTTAATATTCCAAATTTTTTTCAATTGATTTTTTTCAAGATGTAAATTTTGTTGAAAAATGTCATTTTCACAAGAAGAAAATGAAAAATTACTATTCTTATTGCATGATATTGTTGTCATTCATTAATCAACTGATTATACCACATTTTGGAACGATAAAAATTGGAATCATTTAAAACTATCAAGCCAAAGCATCGTTTATAATACATAATAATTCGAGGAAAATACTGCGTCCTCTGCGAAATTGTGTTTAGCGTGCACGCAATTAGCATGTCATTGTTTGACAATCGTAATTTATGATTTTTGAATTGTTAATAGAAATGAATGTGATAAAAAATGCTGCTCTTCGAATTTGTCAAGAAAATTCAACTAGTATGGGCTAAAATCGAACCTGCAATACGGTTTGATCGAACAAAAAATTGTACCAATAAAATTACAATCTCTTTATTGACTAAATCATTTGACAACAACCGGAAACAATAAAAGTCAGATCTAAAAATAAAAGGAAAAAAAATCATGTTTGCAAGGAAACTTTAATGGGTTTATATTCAATGATTTGGACGCAAAAGATAATAGAAGTCAAAAAGTTAATGGCAGTTGATTCATTCTTGTGCAAAAAGTGCGTGTTGAGTCGTGATTGAAAAGATTGACGTAAGGCACAGTGAGACAAAAAGTCTATATTTTTTGGAAATGGAAAACATGTTGAAAAAGTTGGGAATCCTGAGTTCGGAAGAAGAGCATCTAATAAAGAATTAAAAGACTCTATTAAAAGAGTCGACAAAAAATGCCGAATTGGTCGTGTGACTTTGCTACTTGCAAAGTTGACATTGACTTTCGTGCGAGTTTCATGTGCCATTGACCTACTTTAAGCATTGCAGTATCAATGAAAAGAGCAAAGCAAAAAAAATACAGAGATGCATTGAAAAATTGCAGTTGCATCACTTTTAAAACAGAGCCAGACAAACAGGCAGGTAAAAAAATTGTCGATTACATTAGCAAGCCTTTTTTAGGTGTACGTCACGGGCAAAGATATCAGCTTAATTGATTCAGGAGACGAGTTTTTGGTAACGCAAAGCCAGACTGTTGGGCAGGTGGGTTCGTTTCAGCAGTCCAATGTCAATGGCATGGCCGGTCAGGGGACACCGTTGGGCCCTGCCTGGTCCATTTTGTTCCACCAGGTACTTGGGCAAATAATAGATCCGCTTGTTCTGTTTCGTTAGGTTGGCAGGGATGGTCAGCATGACGTCACCCCTGTGCACTTTGCTCGCAGGTTGTGGGAAGAGTCTCTCGTTCAAGAGGTAGTGTTGCAAGCTACCCGAATCGGCCGACGAATCCAACGAGCACCTTGAACCGTGGGTGTGCAAATAATTTTTTTTTCGAAATTGGTACAACTCTTCTATATCACTCAGCATTGTCCTTGAACTTCTCGGAGAGCATTTGGGTTTCGCATTTGAACAACCAGGACAACAGAACTTCCTGCACAAAGTACAGGCTGCGCTCGCTCTCTTAAAAGGACTCTTCTTTCCAGAAACTTGAGTACCCTTGGAAGGACACCTCTTGGGAGAAGTAACTGCGCGTCTTTTAGCTTGGCTTGAAACCTGTCTTGGAACTTGCTTTTTGGAATTCCTTTTGCTCGGCATTGAGAACGCTCTCGGACTCTGTTTCATAGGGGAAGATGCAATTGCACTTCTGGTGTACGCTTTAGGGAGCATCTTTGGTTTCGTTGAATTTGACCTTTGATTTAAAGAGCTTGATTTAGGGACGCTTTGTCTGCATCTGAACAAATCAGCACCCTGCATAGGATCAAAGCAAATTTCGTTATGAAAAAGTTTGCTGCGAAGGAATTTGGATCTAGGGGAGTATGCGATACTCTGGACTTTAGATAGCGTATCGCAGCTCAGGGGTGGCCTCGTCAAGTCTCTAAAAACAGCGACGTTGTTTTCAAGGTCACCGTCATTTTTAAACCGGCAGCTAGACTTCGTATGAGTTCGCTTCAGTCTGCATTGACTCGTGAACAATTCTGCATTGCAGTAACAGTCTTTGACAGGCCTTCGAATCACAACCGGCTCAATCTTCTTCGATGTTATCAGCAACTTGCCATTTGTTAACTGGTTCGGAGCATTAGTACAGTTTAAGCTGTTGACCAACCAGCCACCTTGTTTGGTCGATGAAAAATTATAATTTTTCATATTGCACATCGGCCTGAAAAAAAAAAAAAAAAAAAAAAAAAAAAATTTCTTTGATGAAAAACAAAAAAAAAAAAACAAAAAAATAAAAATGTTTTTTGTGATTTTTAAAAGATAAAAGATAAAGTAAGGTGAGTTTCGAATGATGAAAGCAGAGAAAAAGTTTCTGCATGGGACCAAGACTACTGATAGTGCAAATTTTATTTCTCCAAAACAGGTTGCAACGGAAATTTTCCTCTATATTTTGTAATGCAAAACTAATGGTTACGAAACGGTTCCTCTTCTTTTTCTCTACAATCTTAAATCGATTTAGGAAGAAAAAAAAGTTTGCTCTGTCATGAAACGAAACGGATGACCCAAATGACAATAAATGAATCTGGCATTGATAACCTTACTTTTTAAAATCAACATCAGAAATTGTTTATCTAGCCTAATCATCATTCGTTGACATTACTATGATTAAATCACACAAATTAAATTATAACGAATCGATTAGTCCAAGTTGAGATCATTATTCGCACGCTTGTTATTTGTACAAAGTTTCGCTTCAGCGTAAACGAAATATATTATCAAAAGTTATCTATATGTAAACAATTGTCTTTTGTTTTGGCTAATTTCACCTCTGGTTGAAGCGAGACTTGAAGGTCACCGGAGATGGTCGCAAAAAGAGTGCCCAGAGGATTCTTTAAAGCAACGTTTGTTTATAAACGTTTTATTATGACGGCTGCTTTCTCGCGTGAGATTATTCGCAAGCGGTTGCTGTCCATTTTTATTTATGTTGTCGTCGCCATATTGGAACGACGCTCTCTCTCACGAGTGAACGCGCGGCGTTCGTTAGATTTCGCGAGAGCGAATAATCTAATTTAATAACGCGACGACTAATCGGTTGGAGGTGTTTCGCATGGTAGATGATTGTGTCATGAGATGCAAGTGCGTGAGAGCAAAGTGCAAAAAGGTGGTTGCAATTTAAAGCGTTGCAAATAGTCGCGGTCAGTCCGTTTTGAGGTTAAGCAAGGTCGAATTGGCGTTACCGCGAAACCCCGTGAGGATGAATTTCACGCAGGAAAACAACGTGCAGGTCTCGCTGCCGCAGTTCTCTGAGATAACGTCGCGAGCGAGTCAGATCTCGAATTTGCGATTCAGCTCGAATCAGTCGCAGCAAACCAATCAGAATGTTATTTACACAACTGCAACGGCATCCACTCAGACCAAGCAGTTATTAGTAAGCTTACTTTTACTTTGTTGTCAACTTAAACAAAACAGAAAAAGGATTGGTAGGATTTGAATAATATAACAATGTTGGTTGTCATTGTAGTGATGTTTTATTTGTGTGCATTTTCAGATAAATTCTCCTACAAAATATCCTAGTACAATACTCACTTGGCCTGATGCGAATGCACTGATGCAACTGTGCGAAAAACAAGGCCTTCAGGCAATCAACATTCCGAATTATAACCAGAATAATACTGCCATTTTAAGTGTTCAGCCGAACGCTCTGCCTGTTAGAATCATTCCAAATGTTGTTGTTCCATCGCAAATTGATGCCAGTGCCGTTTTAAAGCATGATCAAGATTCCAAGACTCAGATTGAAACAGCAACCAGTTCCATTACTCCCACTACCACAGCGGTAAGTTTTTTTTTTTTTTTCATTCATCTTTGAAATTAATGAAAATTGTTGGAAACATCTTTTAGATTGATGTGTAATTGAAATTTATTTTTCAGGTCGAACCACAACAAGTCCAATTGCAAAGTGCAGCGATGGCCGAATATTTACAGAAACTACAAGCCACAGCTCTGCCATTAACCCTGCAACAGTTGATCAAATTGCAGACCGACCAAGTTAAGAAGGAAAAAGCAGAAGAGGAGACGAAAGTGGAACAGGTTCAAAATAATATTCTGAACATTCCTAGCGTGCCTGTGTTCAGGAACGCAAATCTGCACAACGGCAACCATTTTATGAATGCCGAGCATATGATGTTGGCGATCAATCCAAGTGATTTGAATGTACATATGGAGCAACCTTCCGCCGAGGAAGAGAATCTCGCGATACAGCCTGTGCCGAAAGTGGATCAGCCACAAGTTCAAACCGAGTCGCCGAAACCTGAAAAGAAAATGAAATTTCGTGCAAAAACTGGTGAGATCAAAATTACTCTCGCTTTTGATGGGTCGACGCTTTATTGTTGTCCTGAATGCAATCTTGCATTTACTGAAAAATCTGAAATAGAGCAACATATCCAAGGACATATTCAGGTACGTTTGAGTTTGAGTCAAATAAAAAGGGAAGGGTGCGTTAAATGTTAAATTTGATTAATCGGATGTTTTGTTGTTTTAGGAACGAAAATATCAGTGCAAGGAATGCGGAGCGATGTTGAAACGAAAGGAGCACTTAGATCAACACATGCGAGGTCATTCGGACGAGCGACCTTTCAAGTGTCCTGTTTGTCAAAAAGCGTTTAAACGCAACGAACATTTGACCAGGCATTACGTCATTCATTCCGGCGACAAGAATTTTAGTTGCACTGTCTGTCAAAAAGCATTTTCACGAAAAGATCATTTAAATAAGCACACACAAACTCACTTGGGTATCAAGAGAAACAAGGGCAGAAAGGACATGATTCTAATCGACAACAAGGAGTCCTTGGACAAGATCACGGATAACTTAAGCATACCCAAACAAGATGTCAACCTAGTCTTGAAGGACGGCAATTTTATCAAGCAGGATTCTTCGATAATACAGCAACTGCACAACTGGCAGAAAGATAATTCATTCGTACAGACGTTCTCTGCTTTCAAAGAACAGGCCATGAAAGATAGCTTGATGTTACAGCAGCAGGCTGTCAACATGAATGAAATTTTACCGCAAAACACGAGGTATCTGATGCCCTCTTAGTTGTAAGCGCGTATCATAAGAAGAGGTTTTTTTTAACTTAAAGTAATAATCATTTGCATGGACAAATGTTTCATTTCGAGTCAGAAAGAATTTAACAAGTTATGTTTGTATCAAGGGATACAAGTTGGACATCACCGGTGCCCTTTTTTAACAAAAGAATGTAAGTTGTGATACTCGTTAATGATTTAAAACGCATTCCTGTGATTAAAGGAAAGAAATACCGATAAGAAAAGTTTAGTAGAAAGGAGAGAAGATGACAAAAAATAAAAGATCAATAACAATTATTGAACGTTGAAAGCAATATTTTGCTGGAAAATTGCATGTATTGACAAAAATACTTTGTTCTGAGCTTTATAACATAGTTTTATAACAAAAAAAAATGTGTCCAAATGTTCTAAGCCTTTCCTATTAGATCGGTGTAATTAATGTGATCTATTTTCTTGTCTCGAGGTGTCATTTGTCTTCTATTTGTTTGTCTTTAAGTTTCTTATATTTTTGTATTTCTTTTTTAATTTAAAAGTAAGTCTGCAGAGCAATTAGTTTTATTTCTAGACTTTAGACGAAAAATTCAACTCAGAATTCAGCCGCATTCGAAACATGACGTAAGAAAGAAAATTTGTTGTACATTGAATATGACTAGTGTAAACAAATTATATATCATCTAGAGTTATTTGAAATGAGATGAAGTTAGATACATTTTGAGATAATTAATTACTACATTAGTTTATACTATAGCGTTTTATTACGCGTGAACCGATGAGTCTTAACAAATGAAACTGTGGCATACAAGCGTTGGTGCAGACGGTGCGAAACTTAGCCATTGTTAACGATGAGTTTAACGTGAGAATAGCTTCTCCTTGTTCAAATAATCTAGTCGATTATTATAAGGGTGGCGTTACAAGTGCAGAGTATTGGTCCTTATCCTTATACATAGGATTGTACGAAAGATGCACATTCCTCGACTGTAATATTCCTTACATGCTCAAAGAAAGTAAATTTAGACAACTTTTGGAGACTTATTTATTAAGATCTCATAGCTTATCGCTAGGTCACGTCAAATTTTCGACGGAGTTAGGTGTCCAATTTGACTGGCGTAGAACAAAAATAAGAGTGAAACAATTTCAGCTGCACGCAACTTCTGAAATGTTACAGAACTTTAAATATCAAATTTTATTTCACAAAACAAAAATATGTTTATTTATCTCAAACAACAATCAAAAACAGTCAAAAGTTCTTTAACACTTTCAATTGTTTGCAATTAATTGATAAAGCAGAAATGTAGCTTATTAGGTAATGCCTTAACAAATAGTTGGAGAACAATGTTTCGGGGGAAAAATCCTTTTATTGAAATCAAATTGTAAATAAAAACAAAAATCCGCGGAGCTCACTCTCATAAATATCAAGTGTGCGAGAAATATGGTAGATGTTGACGAACAAGAAAAATTGTTTTTGTTCCAGCTTTATGGCCATATAATAATTGTATTTCTTGTTTACGAAAAAACATGCAAAATTAGTAGTAATTCAAAACTTTACTTCTCTAATCAGGACCTAAATATTTTAGTTAATAATTATGTGTATGTGTGTGTGTGTGTGTGTGTGTGTGTGTGTGTGTGTGTGTGTGTGTGTGTGTGTGTGTGTGTGTGTGTGTGTGTATTTACTGATACGAAAAACGTGACATCTTTTTTGTCGAAATGTGCACCATGTTCAAATGGTAATAATTTTTACAAATTCTAATGAAACCTCAAACCAAACGTTTTATTGAAGGAAAATAAAATTCTATTCTGAACACAAAAAAAGTTCTCGATCCGATGAAAATGTAAAAGTTTTGAAGTTAGCAGAAAGTTGTTAAAAAAAAAAAAAAAAAAAAAAAAAAATTTTAATTTTTTTAAAAAAAAATAAAAAAAAAAAAAAAAAAAAAAAAAAAAAAAAAAAAAAAAAAAAAAAAAAAAAAAAAAAAAAAAAAAAAAAAAAACATTTTCATTTTTTTGCAGTACCATCCGATATCAAGTTTGAAACAATTTAAATTCAACATTTTTCAATTTTGACGTCGAATCGTTCATTTCTTTTGTATAGAATTTTTTTTTCATTGAAATTTATAAAAGTATGATCAAATGAATATGGTGCAAATGTTGGCAAAAAAAAAAAAAAAAAGAATTTTTGAACCAATGTATGATTCAATTTTTTAAAACGGTCAGATGGACAAAATTTCCTCAATTATTTTACTAAATAATATGAATAATACGTTTCTATAACATTTTGTATGGAAAGTTATAATACAAGAACACGTTGTTAAAATAAAATGAGTTCTTTTAATAATATTATGAAATATTAAAAATTGAAATATGTTCGTCCTGTTTAGAAAAGCAAATTTGTTTGCAAAAAACATGTTTACTTCGTCATATTTATATCTAAGAAAGACGAAAAGTCTGGAACAAAATGTGCGTCGACTAGTGTAATATAATTTAAGTGACAATGTCTTCGACTCGAGTTGAGACCGATTGTTTGAGAAAAGTTGATTGACTGGCAATATTCCTTCAGTTTTTGTAACGCCAAAACTCAATCACATCAAATAATCGGCCAGTCGACTCGATAATCCAAAGATGTAATGAGCGGGAGCCAAGTCAGCGGTGACTGTTACATTAGATTAAACGCTGTGTTTTTGAAAACGTCCAAGCCCACCAAATTTACAATGCGAATCAATTAATCATTCTATGTCTGACGTCTATAATTAGCATAAATCTAAATGTGTAAAAAGAGTGTACAAAAACTGAATATTCTAGTTTTAAACGCCAGGTCGGTCCATATCATAAAAAAATACGCTTGTTTTTTCAATCTGCCGAATTTAATGATTTATACATTTGACCATTTATACTGCCATTCGAACGAATTGAACTAATTAATCTGTCAGTTTGAGCATAATGAGAATTAATTTATTTTTTAAATGCTTATTGCATACTTTCCGACTTGCTGAAATTTGTTTCGCCAGCGGCACTTTGTCCTCTCATAATCACCTATCATAATCATAGAACCAAAGATTTTTTACATGTTAATGTAAACGCCAGTATTTTCATTACTCTTCCTTGTGTTCACTTGACTCATGGATTGATTTATTAATACAGTCGTGTTACCGTCAAATTAGCTTTTCGTACAACCGTCGGTAGATTCAAGCGAACAGTATTTTCAAACAATTTTAAATATACAAACATTCCAAATACGTTAAAATTTTGAAAATCAAGTGAAAATAATCTCAATTGTAATTTTCCCTCCTTGGTTTAGCATTTTCGAATTCAAAATGAGACCTTTGCAAAATCCAATAGGATCAAAGCATTACAATAAAAGAAAACAACGCTGACTGCATTAGCTTAACGACTTCTCGTTTCATCCACTGTTTTACATATTGTAAATGGATTTTGTTAGTTCAGGTTTTGTTATTAGCATTAGTGGATACTGTTCGCAGAATCTGCTGAGTTTTATAATTGCATCAGTAAGTACATTCGTTTCGGTCAGATGCTACAGACGTTTAATTGTACCCGGGATTTTGTAATTCGATGAGAAAACTCGGATTAGCAATTCGCAGGTACCAACTTTACTGCAATCGTTATGGTGTATGATATCTAATACCTATTGCCAAAAGATGACAAAAAAAAGTAATGTGTATTTTTCAGACCGAAATATTTTTGAATAAAAATAAAGGCGTAGTGAAACATAAATGTTTGAAACTTCATTTAGATTGGATATATGATTCGAACAAAATATGAGTTGAATATTCCAAGTGGTTCCTTGACCCATTATGAAATAGAAGCTGCAATATTATTGTTAGCCTCAGTAATGTACATTAGCCATTCAGCAGGCCAAAATACGTGACTCGAATTTAGAGGTGTTTTGCAATTCTGAGTCAATGATTTTGTCAGGCACGAGTGCTGAGGCATTACAATAAACTCAATAAAGGATCGAGTGTACTCGTTATTGGATTGTCATTACGACGTTGTACCGCAGATCGATATATTGATTTCTTTAAAGTTGGACACCTCCCATAAAAAAGTGGCCAGTGAAAATGTGCATCGCCAAGATCATCTTCGTCTGTGTAAGCATCATTTCATTTTAATTTTCTAATGAAAAAAGTTGTTAGTAATGAAAAAAAAAACAAACAAACAAACAAACAAATAAACAAACAAAGTATTTTTTTGGCAGGTTCTCTTTAAAAATGTGTACGACGGTTGGGCGCAGATTACGAAAATCTTGCCAATTCAAGAAACTCAACAGACAGAGGAAGTGAAGCCACTCAATAAGTTCCTGGGAAAATTAATTATCACCTACAACACAATTTTCCATCAACCCGGGGATAGGACTGTAAAACGTATCTTTGCGTTGAGAAGCAACGCCGAGGAAACGACTGCAAGCAGCACCACAGTAGATTGGTGGTCCGATGATTCTGAAGATAAGAAAATCACATTTACACTTGGCGAAACCACGGATCAGGTTACACTGCAGGATGAGTTCGGAGAGCCCGAAATAATCACTCCGGATGAACCTTTGGAATTTCATCGGCAGCTAGACCAGTGGCTGGGATCTCTGCTGGCACTTACGTACGCTGCCTATGCTAGATTTTCCGCATACTTCTGCGGTTAAAACAATCTCGAAATTGTGTTTCACAAAGGATTTCAAAGTTAGGCATGCCAGAGTTTTTTTTTATTCGCGTCAAAGCATAATTCAGAATTACGGAGTCTGTTGTGATTTTGAATGTAGACGCGATTGTTCGCCCTGTGTTAATAAAAACGGAGATAACTAATTGGAGAGTGTAATTGCAACGGTCGTAACGAGACTTTCATTGTCTTGGATGATTCAATCTCGTCGAGTGTTCTAACCATTGTTTAATTAAAAGTGCGAATTAAAAGGAAAAAAAACAACCTTCAATTGAATTAAACGATCTGCGTTAAAGAGATTTAAATGTATATATATATATAGATTACACCAGATGACCTTCTTTCCGATCATCAGTTATCGCCTCCGCGCATATGATAGAAATCTAAAATAATTCATGGAACATTATTAAATGCAAGTCAATAATCTCCCAAATGTAAAATTGAATATTCTGAATTTCAATGATTATAGTATTTTCAAATGGTTTTGGCTCTTCATCACAGTTTCCATTCATTTTTCATCAATTTTTGTATCAGTCTTATACTTTCTAATTGGATGACACAAAAGCAGTACCGATCGCATGTAGCAGAATGAAAAATTTATTCGACTGTTTCGTTTACAGATAAAATCAATAAACAAATATACACAATGAAATTTTATTATTCGTCATTGGCGTGCATTATCTCTGGCGGCGCTTTCGCATGGCTAATATTTCATCGACGTTGACGTGACGTATATATTTGAATGGTTTGATAAATGTTGGAGCAAAAATGCTGTGTCCCTCGACAAAACAAAACGCCATGAAATTTAAACGAAACCAAATTTTATAACTCGGGCGAAAAACAGGATTCACCGAGACGAGAAATAAAATTGAACACCTATGTGCTTCAGTTCTTAAAAATTGTTGTCACTAAAAGTAGACAAAACCAGTGAGACTTAAAAAACCTGGTAAAACCAGAGACAAAAATATGCGAACAGTCAGAAGTTGAATCCACAAACTTCTCAGTCAAGCTGCAAAAAGTTTAAAAACTATTGAATAAATTTAACAATTCCGAATTCGCCAAGTCACACACAATTTGATTATGTAAGTGAATAAATTGGCAACGTAAAAATAATGTTCGGGCTGTAAAAAATTGAGTGAGAGTAGGAAAAAAAAAAAAAAAAAAAAACTGTTTGTATATTCGACATTTGACGTGTCTAAATTTGACGTGTCTAAATTAGATTGCGAGGAACGTGAGTGTGTTTAGAGGAGATACTGAAGTGGCAGTAGGCGTCGCAGGTCTCTGCTGAGATCACTGGCTGGATTCGAGAGGTCCCTCTGTGCTTCTCTGGCCTTAACTTTGGACTCGTCCCTGGTGAGTTCGTTGCCGCTGAGAGTTTTTTCCAACAGTGTTTTTAGCTGCACGCCCGCACCCCCACCGGCAGAACTTTCCAGCACCTTTAAAACCGTATCCGAGTATCCCGCATACTTTGCAAAGCCCTGTTTCCTGGCGTCCTTGTTCAAAGCATCATACAGCAGCGCAAGTTTTTCCAATGTTGGTTTTAGCATCAACTTATCTCGCTTTAAGGCACTGCTCAAACTTGGTCTAGGAACTTGGGTCACTTTTTCACCCAGCAATGTGAATCTATAATGAAATGTTCAGTTTATATCAATCCGATTGAAACGATGAGGTCAAAACAAAACAAAAAAATAGTATATCAAAATATACTTGGAATTTAAATTAATTTGAATGATCACTGTTAAAATAACTAGGAGGATTACCGTATCTCTTCATCTTCTTCGGCCAGGTTTTCGGCTTTCTCAGATGGATCGAGCAGTGCGTCAGAAGATTTAACTGTAGGTTTGACCAAGCCATAAACTTCCTGGACAACACTTTCAACCGATGGGATATTGTTTTTGGTATCTCCTTTAGGTGGGTTCATGGCCGTTGTGCTTTGTGGCGGCCCAGTTGGAACATACATACTGCCCTCGTTAATCATTTCGGTGTTATTTTGCAATTCACCTCTGAATTGCATACTCTCTGACTTTTCAAAGTTTGTCTCCGGTGTTACGTAGTTCATCTCCGGAGTTTCGTGATTTTGTTCTGGTGTTTCGTAGTTTGTTTCCGGTGTCATCTGATCCGAGACGAAACTTTTGAAATGTTCGTCAACTGCTGCTGTTGTTCCTGAATGCCAACATCAAATTTAATGTCCACAAATATCAGATTTAATCCATCGTATTATTTTAAGTTTGAGGGGTTTTTTAATTAGGTGAACAATTATAAAACATATTTCACAGGCTCTTTTAATTAACTGCATCACTTTCGCAAAAAGCGGAAGTTTAACTCCGGGGCGAGAAAAAAATTATCAACTGACCTTCTTCTGTGTCGGATGACGAATAAGGCTGTCCCAGTCGATGCGAGCTAGATGTTACAAGTGACGTTGCGTTTTCCTGTTTCATTTCTTCTATCTGCAGATGCTTCAGTTGCTCGACTGCATGAAATATTACCTGCACGAAAATCAAGAAAAAGTATCATTTCTTTCAACTAGTATTTAAAACTCCTTCAACCAAATCTGTTTGCTTTCTCAAGCCAAGCATCTTTCTATTGCACTTTTTTTCATTTCAAAACAAAATTATTTGAGCAATAAATTAATAACGGAACATACTAACAACAAATAAACAACAACAAGAGTTTATTGAAATTCGTAGAAAAAGAAAGAAACCTGTAACGTGGCTGGCAGATATGAGTCTGAGTAAATTGGTGTCGAGAATGATGGTGGTTTTCGCAAACTGGCTGCTGAAATCTGAAATTATTATTTTTCAATCAGTGCACTATTATTATTGAAGAAAGTTGACTATCTCTATCTTCTAAAAATGTCAAAAATGTTACAAATTTATTTCAACTTATTGTTTTGTTTAGTTTTTTTTTATTTTAATGTGATGACACACCTGTTTGGCCAGAAAAAGGACTAACACGATTCTTGAAAATCCCATCTTTGAATAGCGATTGAAAATGTTAGCACAAAATTTGCGAGCTTTGCAACTGCTCGACTGAACTGAGACTGGTCTTGAAAAGTTTGTAACGGTTCCAGGTCGTCCTCCACACCACGCACCCACATTTGTCCGCGACATCCATATGCATAAATGATCAACACACGTGAACATGGAACCACCGTGCGTATCAGATATACCTGTGAGCAATTGGCGCCACGCCGAAAGCCCATCTTGATTTTTTGACTATTACTGTTACTTAATCTTGAATTTTTCATTTGTCAACAACCTTTTTTTTTTTTCATTTTACAATCATCCGCTGTTAAAGTGAATTTTAGATTCAAAAGATGATGATTAAAAAGTATCTCTTTATTAAAGTTCGTACCATCTGCAACATTTTTGTCAAATCATGAGCTGAAAAAGTAACAGTCATTCTGACAAGAATGCTAGTTTCTACCGGAAAAGTATATATGATGTATGATAAGGGCGTTATTTTTGCATGAAACGGTGCAGCAAATTGAGATATGCTTAGTAGCACAATCAATATATATAGAAAAAAAATGTATTTATATAAAAGGAAATTTGTAAGGTGAGGAGGATTAAAAGGTGATTGGAGAAAGCTTGACGAAATAAACGGCACAATAAATAATTTGTAGCATTGATTGAACTCGATTCGAGTGTAAGAGCGATATCGATGTTCAATATTGCATGTGAATTTTGTATGTACAAGTAGAGTGTGGTTTGTGGTGAGCGCGCGTGATCAATTCGTAGACGATGAGCAGTCGATTCGTGTCACCTAAATAAAACGATGTTTACATGCCGGAAACGTTTCGAGCCTCGTCATATTATGCATCTCAATACTGTTATGATAGCTTCGTCTCTGAGCTCTCCTCTCAATCACTCGGACTAATCCCTGGTTCTCTACATAATTCATACCTCATTTGCATCCACCTATAAGATCTTGGTTCAGTTTCTTATCTCTTATCAAATTTAAATACAAGTTTTTGCAAATTAAAGTTTGTAGACATTTTTTGTCTGACTATATTTGAGAAAAACGGAAAATGAAAAAAAAAAAAAAAAAAAAAAAAAAAAAAAAAAAAAAAATCTATTTTAAAAAATAGAAAAAAAAAAAAAAAAAAATGTAAAAAAATTTGTAAAAATTGTCTTATAAATTATTGAACGTGAATGATGACGTGAATTAAAACAAAGAGTTGTTGCAAAAAGAGGGATGTAATTGTTTGGAAATGTTGAGTGGAAATCTAGTTAGCCCACTTCGTGCCTGAAACAAACATTTATCTTAATTTCAATTTGTCAAATAGTTCAGGTTTCAGTCTCCCTAATCGATTTTGCAATAACGAAATAATGCAAACGTTAAATAGCTATATGGAAAATAAAGTTGAGCGAAACAAAATATCGATCCTCTGGACTTGCGCTTTTCTGCGAATGACTCAATTTAACTCAATTCTCGCGACTAATTCTGTAGCTGTGAGGAAAAACCAGTTAACTTCCAGTTAACTGGAAACATTGAAAAATAAAACTTGAAACATTTTTTTAAACAAAATTAGAGTTCTGAATAATAATGTTGAAACATGTGAATTATAGTTTTTTGATCCCCATAGAAACACTTCTTTGAGTTTGTATTAAAGAAGTAGATAAGGAAAACAACGTAAAATAATAATCACTTAACTGGTTTTTCCTCACAGCCACAGAATTAATCCTGTTCAATTTTAGCACGAATGACGCAAGATAAAGATAGGAGATCCGCAACACATAAGAAGGTGATGACCTTCCCGAAAACCCTTGACAATTTGCACGCAACAGGTTTTGATTTCGAGGCGGCTCTCAAGGTCCAGCAACTTAATCTTCAGCTCAAAAAACTATACGACCGGTTTGTTCGCGCTCTATCACTTTCTTTATCGCTGAACGAAGATAACATTTGTTTCATCACTTTTTTTATTCTTTTTAAAAGTTCAACTTTGATGGAAAACATTGTTTGTCAATTCATACCAAGTCAGCTGTAAAGAGAGGAAATTGCAGTTGCGCTCCGGGCCGCGTTTATATGCTTCACATTTTTTTTTGTCACACAATCGATAGGTGTTCCATATTTTGTCATCTACATTTTGCTCTCACTTGAATAAGTGCAATTTTTTTAATAGCAGCTTGGATCGCAGCACTTGTTATTTACGTAATAAAAGAAAAGGATGATTTGTGAAAGACTATTTTTGTGACGTAAGCCGATACTTAAAGTTGGAAGAAGATTGTGTTACGTATGAGAATGACGGGGACTATTTTTTTTTTTTTTTTTTTACGCCATAAGGGTACCCTTATAAGATTGTACAATTATTAGGTAGGGACCCCGAAACTATATATTACTCCAGTTTAAGTGGCACTGGAGTCTCAAGTCTGTTCGTTGCAAAGATGAAACGTCAGTTGCCAATCGTAGTACTACTACTTTTTGTAAGTTAAAATTATCTTACTCCTCTGATGTGAACACTTCAAACAAAAACCAATGTTTTTCAATTATCTTATACGATCAAATTTCCCATCCAACATTTTACTATTCTACACGTTTTCTTTAGAAAATTTTGCTTCGAGATTCGATTCAATTTCTTTTTATTTATTTTTTTGAAAATAGCTCCTTCGAATAATTTGAATTTTCGGTATCTTATTATTTTTAAATTGTTTACTATTTATTTTCAGTTTTCAAGCACTTTTACAATGCCCGTTGAGGACAATGGCCTGGACCAAATGAAAGAACAAAAAAATCCGGGAGAGAACAGCAATACATTCGAATCTAAAAGAAACGAGGACGTAATCGATTTGAAAAGAGAAGTTGCTTCCGAAAGGCCGTACATTTCGTGGCTTGTTTCTCCTGTTGGCCAGAATGTTCAAATTTCACCACAGCACTTGTTTCAGGATCGTTTAGGTATCCTCGCAAATTTACAAACAAACGCCACATCGGCCAAGAATTTGCCCACAAATTGGTTCCAGATGATTGGTCTAAGTGATCCTCAACAATATCTCTTCAAACCTAGCGATTCTTCTGGATTTTTGGAAGGAAATGGGTGGCTATCCAATAAGGGAGGCATTTTGGGAGGCCCCGGAGCTCTTTTGTCTACCGGAAGCTTTTTCACTGATTACCCTTCGGCATATAAAAAATAACGCAGGAGAAAGAACTTTATGATATTTCCAAAATGATATTAAAAAGAATGATAAAAAAATAGTTTTCCGACAAAAATTAATAACAATGAAATAAAATAAATATTGTGCGATGTTGAAGTATAATCCCTTCAATTAGAATATTTTATATGAAATTTGAAATAAAAAAATAACTAAATGTCGATTTTGATATCATCGTTGAGATTGATTTATTATTAAATATTAACTATATTATTGGCTCAACATTTTTCAATATAATAAATTTCACCTTGTGCTTTTAAGCATGATTGATGAAGCTGAATCTGAAATGCAGATTGAGTCGTCCATATTTCAGTGAAATGAAAATTCCAAACACGCTCCTTCATGTTTGCTGAATATTTAAACAAATTTAGTGCAAGAAATATAAAACAATGAATTAGAAAAGTTTTCGAGCTTGTGTCGATTGAGCGAAACGTCGACCTTGGCCCTTGGTCCCAGCAAGGGATCAGCTAGTATTAAATGATGATGAATATTAAAATGCCTGAAAGAATAATTATTGGCCAGAAGTTATAAAAAGATTATTTGGTCAAAATTTGAATGAAATTTGCGCGAAAAGTGAAAGATTGAAGAGTAGATGGAGAGTAAATTTGTAAGGGAAGAGATTGATTCGCGTCAATTTTGTTGTTCTCGAATGGGAAAAAAGCAACGAAAATGAAATTCGTCTGGAGGAAGAAAAAGTAGAGCGGGGAAAGGAGCAGCGAAATATTGAATGGGAGAGCCAAGAATGATCAGAGCGTCACGTGAAGGGCTGCTCCGATGATGGAAGGGGAGGAATTGCGACGTTAGTGGGGCAGGAATAAAATCGCGTTTTCACGAGAAGCACCCAGTCCCAGTTGAGCGTACGGACTGAATGTCGACGGTTCGTCGCCGTAATCGTCTGTAAAGCAAAAAGCGACTGGGATGGAGCTGCAAAAGACAGGGTTTATTAGCTTGCAGACCACCGGCTCGCGCTTTCATTAGTCTACGTCGCATCGCGGCATGTGTGAGGGGACCTCACCTTCCCAAATTCTTCCCTCATTAATCGTCCAATCATGCTGTTTTTCAACCGAGTACGTACGACGTGATATTGCTTTTTCTCATCATCCTCCTCCAGATGACCGCGCATGTTCATTATCATCGCTTTTTACTACCCAACGTTTTCAACCCCCAAAAATTGTTTTAACTTATTAACAAAATGAGCTCAACAACAAGTCTGCAACGCTGAGTTATCATTCAAACACTTAGAATTAAATTGTTTCAGATTGTACTTCATATAATTTAATTACGTTTTTTTTTTGTTTTAAAGTTTTGGCAATTTAATTTCTGCATGTCAGCTTCAAACATTTCATGAAAACCTAATATAGAACAATTCAAACTGGTATGATATGATACGTTTTATTAATCCGAAACTAATTAAAACAAAAAGTTGAAAAAAAAAAAAAAAAAAAAAAAAAAGAAAGAAAGAATAAAAATAATTGACAATTAGTATTTGACATTTAATTGGTCAACAGGGATAAATTTATCTGATCAGCATTTCGATCGTCTTCATTTCTTTTAAATGCACTACCCCCGTTGATTACGTGTACTTGGACATTTATTCTTTTACCATTCATCCCTCAACCTTGAACTTTTAATTCGCACTGTCTTCATTCTACTTTTTCATTTTCTCCTGCTCGATTTTTCGCATTTAATTTCTCTCTTTTAATGCATCCCTTAGTCAACCTTATTATCAAAACAAATAAACTTACGAATGGAAACTTACTTTTCATTTATCCCAAAACTTTTTTATTATTTTTATTTTCATCCAAACCATTTCAAATTGATTGAATCAAATTATTAGATGACGACTTTGCCCATACTTCATAATAACGTAACAAACAACTTTGATCTTGACGTAATTTGAGATTAAAATATTGAATATAAATATACTTTCAAATTGATGGTATAGGATTGAGTGAGAACTTTGTAAGACACATCACATGTGCGACTTTTAACAAATGATAATAGTAATCGCATGAGATGATTTGTGCGGAATGATATTTGTTCAGCCACGTGGGCAAAACATAAACTAGGTCTGGGTCGTTGTCAAACATTTATCACTCATTTGCACAATATCAATATTCCGTGCAGTTTACACGCGAGCCTGCAAAATTACACCCGATGAATAGACCTAATATGTCCTTTGCTACAGCTTACTACACTCCTACTCTAAATTCATCAACAACAAATGAATCCCTTAATTCATATTTTTCTTTATTTCTTAATTCAAAACTACATTCTTTTCAGAACAAGACTTCGATGTAAAAATAGTTGCATATCAAAAGGGATTCTTCTGTCCTCAAAATTTATAATTGTAATATTCAATTTCATTTGTTGTTCAATCTTACTAATAACAATTTAAAATTTGTCTCTTTATTTTATGGAACGTTTCATGGAATCCATAAAACGTTCAAAAAATATATACTTTCCATTAGAATTGCATTGAAATTTGAGTTTCATTCAACATTAAATTTCATCTCTGAATTATGAGTGCTAAACTGAGACTATCATCTCATTGGTCGAATGAAGTTTAGCGATATTGCACTTTATTACGAAATGAAGAGAAAAATTCCCTTCTCTCTTGCAGCCCCGGGCGGTTTTTTTGAAGTTTTTTATGAAACGTTGGATTGCAGAAAAAGAGAATCTTGAAGAAAAAGCAGGTTGGAATTAATGTTCATTCACTTCTGAGTTTAGCCAGGAATAAGATAGCAGTAACGTTGACGTTCAATATCTACTTATAACGCGATATTATTTATTCAAATTGCAACAGAATAAGCATGTTTGTCTTCGATTGGATGCAAAAATGCATTTATGCATTTTTCATTTGCTTTCCAGTTGTGTTCAATTATTTTAATCCGAATCGTTCATCTATTTCTTATGAATATTTTATAAACAAATAATAAACAATGTTTTAATATCTAAATAATTTATACAAGAATTAACAAAATTATATACTTGCTATTTATTCTGATTGTTAATTTTGAATTTGATTTGTTGTTACACAGCCATACAAATAATACAAAATAAATGTTTGTTACATGGGTAAAAACGTGTAAACCAGGTGATCCCTGACGATAAGCTTGAAAATGTTTCAATCAAATTATCAAGTTGACCTTTATTATTTTTATATTCATTTGACAATTCAAGATATAATACAAGTAAAGTTTTAAATTGACTCTCTAGATGTGGTATGTAGCAGATCACATGAACATGATGAAAAACGTCACACCAAAAATAAGATTACTTAAAGAACGAGTTATGGTACATAAACTATGTTATTCAGCATGCAAAAACATGTAATAATATGAACTGATCGTACAATTTTTAGACATCGTTCAAATTTCACTTATACCTTCCCTTAAATAATGGCAATACCTGATAAGCGATGTTGAAACTAATGGTTCTTAATAAAAAAGATATTTCCAATCGAAAAGTTATATATTATATTATTATCCTTGGTATTTTTATATATCGTTACTATACATTTTTTGCCTCACTCTTTCTTTACGAGAAAAAAAAATAATAATAAAAATAATGTTCCGTGCAGGCTTGTGTTGGCAAATTTTTCACGCTCAAAATATTTCACAACAATGTGTAGAGAAAATTTTTTCACACACGATTGCTTCCGATACATTTTTGAATTACACCGGGCAAACTTTTGATTGCATTTTACTAACTGACAGCAAAGTTATTGGTTATTCGTCATGTCATCACAATTGGACTGACAACATTTATACAGTTCCACCGTTCTCAAACAATTTTCCAATAATTAAATTGTTGGCAAAACGGGTTCGCATTATGTACTGCTTCAAACGCCGCCAATGCATCGCCGTGCTCTCAAAACTGCAGGCTAATTGTTCATCGCTATATCAATCATTTCAATTCTAACCAAAACAAAAAGGATCATTTTCAGTCAATTTTTTTTTTTTTATTTTAAATAATTAGATCGAACTTGATTATAAGTAATGATGTTTTATTATTTTTCGCAATTCAAACTGCAACGAGAAATCGGAATTTTTTTTGTTCATATTCTCATCACAAGGTCGATACAGTTTTTGCATATCGATCAGTGCAATTAGAAAAAGGTGCAGGCGCCTGCATAAACTGATAGAAAAATGATGATTTGTTGTACGCAATGACGCGGGAACTGGTTTGTTTTTGTTGTAAGTGCAATGATTAACATATGATGAGAGTTAGGGAGCTCAAGAATGCAAACTTATCTCTTCGTTTCCCGTTTCTCGCTCTATCGATTTAGCAATGTATTATATGTTCCGATTTTGCATATTATGATGATTGTAATAGACCAAACATCACAGGAACATATTATTCGACTTCAATTGTGTAATATGCATACCACCGTCTGACGTCACAGTTTAAATTCAATAGAATAACAAAAATAGTTTCATTTTAACTATACAAATATTATATTTGATGAATTCAACATTTATGCTTGTATGATACGTATACACCACGAATGTATACTTGATTTATTAGAATTTAAAAAATGTTAAAAAGTGTTTTGATTTGATGGGTAATGTAGTTGAATTTATATTCATATAATCTATAAAATACAATGTTACATCAAAAAGAAAAGCATAAAGCTTGTAAAGTTATAAGTTAAGTTTATACAATGCTATAATAAATAACAATTCAGTTATAATTGTTTGAATCCGACTTTTCATAGAATTTATAATAATTTGAATAAACTCCACTGTGGGGTAAATTGAAAATTTGATTTGAAGTGTTTTTTGTTTTTATTTTGAGATTACAGTAGAAAAATTTGGATGACTTTTTGAATTGAACTTAAGAAAGTTGAGCCAAATTAAATTATGATACTCATTTTGATCTCGCGACAATCGTACAAGTACACTCGGCCCTTGTAGGTCTCTTGCTAAAATGATGTTTGACCTCGTTGTAATATCTCTGCTTGTTAAATGTTGAATCTACATCGTGAATGAAACATAAATTGAAGAAAATATTTTGAAAAATGTGCATCTTGATTAATTATAAAAACAATTGAACAATGATATAATTGAGTTTGTTAGAAAAAGAAGATTTGATGTTTTTGTATTGTGGAAGGAAGTGGCTATTCGCACAGCAGAGTATATAAGAGTATATGAGAGTACACGAGGGAGTACATAAGAGTAAATGAGAGTATAGGAGAGTAAATGAGAGTATGTGAGAGTATATGAGTATACGAATTCGTATACGGAGTATACGAATTCCGTGTTATTTTTATTTTTTAAAACTCAAAACAAAGTTCATTCTCAAAAATTTCCTTTAAAACAGTGTTTCATTTTAACCTAGTCCCGTGTTATTTTTGTTATTTTCAAAAAAAATTAAACCAAATTTTACAGAATCAAAAT
>JAQQRF010000566.1:0-46740 GCA_030523145.1 Trissolcus brochymenae
TTTTTTTTTCTCTCTTGCTTTTACTCATCTCTCAGTTCTCTGTTTTTATTGGTTTTTTTTTTTTTTTTTTTTTTTTTTTTTTTTTTTTTTTTTTTTTTTGTTTTTTTTTTTTTTTTTTTTTTTTTTTTTTTATGGCGAGTTGGGTTGCGGATGTACAAACGGATTGGTAAAGTGTGCGTACCAGGTACATATATATATATATATATATATATTTATATATCTGGTTAATAAATTGCTCAAAACGTGACTCCGATATTTTTGACAAGTTAATCACGAGAAGAGGAGAGAAAGAGATGACAAATCAAGATGAACGGGAGAAAGAAGAAAACGAATAGCGATGAGATTAAGAAAACTAGTTCCAATGCGAGAGGCCACGGCTGACGAATATACTTTCGTGCGCGCGCTTTTTGCACTTGCCGATTAATTTTGATGCCGCGAGAGCGCACGTTACGATTGTACGGCGCACAATCGGCCATGTTTTCTCGCTGACTTTACAAAATATTCTCAACGCGGAATCATATAAGATCGGATGAATGGAAAAGTACAAAGCATGTACGGACGTGTGTGAACAAACAAAAGTTGCACAGTTGTTTCCGGTTAGCAATTTTTCACGTTACACAACGTTATCTTGGCAGATTGATATTGCACGCGCATGAAAAAAAGAAATATATAGAATACATTGAACTTGAACGATTCAAAAAATAAAAAAATATTTCAAATGTAAGTGAACAAAATTGAATTTAATTTTGTTGGATGCAAAAATATGTGATTTCATTTTGAATGGAAGGTGTAAAATTTGTGTGCAAAAATTTGTGTGATTAATTTTTCGTCGTTTGTAAATTGATTGTAGAAATATCACGCGTAAGCAATCAAACAAAGCCAAGCGGTGTTTGGCAAAAAAACAAACGAGCGCAAAAGCGTTAAATTGATTATTCACGAGTTGATAGCAGTGCAGAAATCCATAAGGATTACTTGTAGTAAGAAGGCTTTCGTAGAGGAGTGTGTATCTTGTCACACATGTACGGATTCAGGGGATTGGTCCGTATGATAATCCCGTCGATAAAAGAGCGTGTTATACACAGCAGCGCAGTAGTTGCAAAGCTGTTTTTACAACGGGGGCGCTAACGCCCGCCTGTCACTTGTTTCGTGTTTGCCTTCTCGTTTGATCTTTAAGCGAGCTTCATTGGACTTTTATTTGCAGCCATCGCGTGCACAAATACGCGTGTATCGACATCCTGCAGACTCAATTTGCAAAATCCGTTTTCCTGTCGGAAGTGCTTTATTCGGTGCTCCTTCATGATTCGCGTTTTTACAGCTTTAACAATAATTGTTCTGCCAGAGATTTCCAAGCTTTTTCCTCCGCTACAATTTTTCTTCCCTTTCATCTTATGCTCCCAATTGTTTTCAATCTTGCTTGGGGTTTATGATTTCTGCAAAAGATTTTTCTCCGCTTTGCAGCCGACGAAATTTGTATACAACTCGCACACACACGCTCTGACGTGTAAACGTGAAAAATTCATCGCGATCAGTAATGAGGCGTCGGACAAAAAGAGCCGGCACGATGTTGAACGCTGTTATTTGTTCTCTGATCTAAGATCATTTGTCTGGGCCTGTCGTAAGGCCATTGTTGGACCGTCAAAACAGGGCTACACTAACGACGCTCATCCTCAGCACTGTATATATCTTGTTCGGCAACACAAAGACACTTCATTGATTACCGACGAAAGTTAATCAACAGTTTTTATGTCAATCCATTATTTGTATCACATATTCGGTCACGCATCCATACAATAATTGATTCAATTTTTTTTTCATCCCGCGATAATGTTCCGAACATCAATTCAAAAAAATTGCTTTTTTCTTAAACGTTATTCTTCGAGAATTAATTAACTGTCATTCAATATCAGTAGCTGACGTAGAAACAAGAAGTGGGGGAGAAAAAAGCGGAAAAATTGGCCCGTGATTATTAATTAGACAAATCCATCTGTCAACGTTTGAATGGATTGGTAGTCGGATCGACAAGCTCTGAACGGAATCAAAGCTTAATGAATTGTGACTTTGAGAGTGTGCCTGGCAAAATGATTCGGCTGGCGCTATCAGTTGCACCACCCACCATGACGCCTTGGGAGTAATTAGCATGCCAAGACAATTGAACGCCTCGGGTCATAACAACGTGAAAAACCCGTTGAATTTATCGTTATTTTATGCATGACACAATCAGGGGTACGAGCTCGGTGGCCGCGATAAAAGGCGAAACAAAACCGCTTGATTTAAAGCCTTTTAAAGAACCCGAGAGCCGAAAGGAGGCCGGCCGCCAAGTAGTCCAGTCGTAATAGCGCAATCTCAAATGTCACTCGCTTGTGTTTACGTGATAATGAGATGCCCTCGCATAAGTCATGCGCGAAGGCGAACGGTTTGCCAATTTTTACAAGACATAACCGCAATCTCAACCTTTCAGCGTTCAACTCATTTCTGACTATGTCAAACAAATACCAAAGTTCACCTTTTTTCTCTCGCTCATACAACATTTTTAAATTCTCTTTTCACCTATTCATTTCTCAAAGATAAAACCTTTTTATTTTCACAAGCCACATTCATTTCATGTCCATAAACAGACTCACATGTTCACCTCCAAATCAACAACTTGATAATAACAAAACACAATCAGTATATCAGAATATTAAGTAATATTTTGATAATATTAATTTTTCAACACAATTCTAATCATACAATATGTCCAGTTAGTTCTCTACGATGGTTTCCAACTTGGATTCATAACCAAATATAAAGATGATTTTCTGAAATTAAAATGATTAGTGACAACAATTTTTTCAAGTAACATATAACTTTAACAAATGGAAGTCTGTGCTCCCCTAATATCAATGTAAACACAGTGCGGTGTTGCCAAATTTATGTTCAAGATGTGGCAAAAACGAGACAGATCTGTTTTGTTTTCATGCAAGTTTTTAGGAAAAATTCTAAATCAATGGACTTGCCACAATAAACCACGAATACACTGAAACTGCCAAAACTAGTGATTTCGACGAAATGACTGCAATGGGCATGTTCTTGTTGTTTTTTTTTTTTTTTTTTTTTTTTTTCTTTCATGTCGACAATCGCGACATAATGATTTGAAAATATTGCAACATTTGCATAATGCACGAGTTAACAAACGCGGCCAATTGGCCTGACAGAAAACATCAACTGAATGACTTTTCTATTAGAGTCGAGTCGGCAGTGCGTGCGGGCGCAAAGCCATTGTATAATGGCGTACACATCAGTTACTATACTTTTCATTCGAAATTCGGTGCGTTTTGCGTCGAACAAACACACGCGAGGATGTGTGTCTGCGCTACGAATTCAGTGTACACCGCGTTTAACGGAGCAAATAGACGTCCCGCGCGGCAAAGGGTGCTGACTGAAAGGCAAACAGTTTAGCTGGAAACAATTGACTGCAGATTGGAGAGGGCTAGAGTGAGCGAGAGAGAATACACATCTGACGATCGATGCACGCATCACTGCCGCCAACGCCGGGTTACATCTGTCTAACGGCGGTTAAAATAGATTTTGAGGACATGGGTCAGTCAATGACCAAAAAAGCTATTCAATGTTAAAAATCCAAAGTTTCCATTGTAACCACCTAATTACGATTCAAGGTAATGCGTAAGATCTGCTGCCATCAAGTTAGAAACTTTATTTATAATAATTAAAAAATTAATTGTTTGTGTTTAATTCAGAAGAGCGCGACTCTTCCTTGATAATTAGATAAAATGACCGAACGTTGTTGTGACAGGCTTGACTTGACAGACCCGATTAGACTGGTTTCTGGATTAACTCTTTGTTAACAAACATTCACGATATAGTAACTAAATAAATCAAATTCAAGCAGACTTAAAAGTCAGCATAACTTCTTCAACATCTGACTGACAAAATGTGTATTATTGTTTAATAGTTTTCGTCCGACAATATGTATCTCTCATCGGTTTCCTTAGATTTTCCCCAGAATCTGCAAGATTCACTTCCCTAGTTTTCAAATTTGGCGTGACATTCCGTTGGAATTGATTGCTTTTCGTCCAAGTGTACAAATTACTACAGGATGGAATAATGCACAAAACAAATAGCGAGGAACAAAGTTTTTATCGATTTTATAATATCCACATGCAGCAGGTCGGGTGATTTCAATGTTCTCAAGGGATTCAGACGTCGGAGACAAGTGTCACTCGATTTGCCAGCAATTCTCGAGTATGTTTTGTGTTTTCTTTCGCACTCACTATAGCTTTATCAACGTGACACAGTGTTTCCGTGCACCCTAGCGCTTTCACAGTTCTTTCATTGCTCGAATCATTCGAGCACGATAACGAGTGCGAACGTGCAAAGAGCTCATCGGAAACATCAACTCTCTTTATCAACTATTGATCTTGCTACGTTATCTTATTGTTACAAGTTTTGTCTTGAATATCCGCGACGTCTCCAAGCTGGGTTTTAGGGAATTCATCCGACACAATTGCAAATCTTTTAACGATAAAAATCTTGCGATAATGAAGTTACAAGTCTTCTGAATGGATACAAAACCAGTGAGAATCTAAATTGCAAATCAATTTTGAAAAATGTGTACTCTTCCAACGGTGCTTTGATTTTGCACATCAAATGGTTTGTTTGTCATTGCACATTATTGGCGAGATATAATTGATGATGCAAAACTTGACGCTGGATTTTCTACAAATGAAATATCAATTTACTTTTGAGTTGAATTTTGCAGCATCACCTAGCGGATCAAAAGACAAGCTGGAACGGAACTTTGCTATGCGTGGCGTTAACTCGTTCGCCCCAGGCTTTACTTTACAATCATGCTAGTACCTATCCGAGTCATTCGATTTTTTTTTGTTTTTTTTTTTTTTGAATAAATAATATTAAATAATATTGTTATTTTAAATGCATGTCATATATTTACGTGCAACTTTATGCTCATTTTCAACATACCTAACCCATAACCTAACCTAACCTTTACCAGTTCATGCAACAAATTCCCCCAACAAAATTTCAAATTCTACTCTGTTCTATTTACCTCGCATCAGAAACATCCTCCGAATCATTAAGGCGTAACAATTTACACGGTTTACCCTCTGAGTCTGAATCGTTAAGATTTGGCTTCTTCGAAAATACTATCTGCATATGTTCTGTCAATTCTCCGTCGCTAGATAGAAAAAAAGGAAATCAAAAAAATGTTACAAAAATAATACTTAAAAAAAATTAAATTATAAAATAATATTCACTAGTATAACGTAATTTACTACTAATTAAAAACAAAACTTAAAAATACTTATGAAAAATAAACAATACTTAAAAATTGCTAAACAAAATTGATGTAACAAAAATTAGTATAAAAAGTTAAATATAAAATCATAAAATTATCATTTTGAAAATTGTATAAAAAGTGCTTAAATGTCGAGTTAATAATAGAAATTGTGTTGAAATTGAGAGAACAAACATATTCATTGCAAATTTTTCGATTCAAAAGATAAGTGACGGCGAAACGGAAAAAAAACACACACACACACATTTTTCACAATGGCGCGTTTTTTGTAACGTGATCAGACAACAATATCGGAACAAATAGTCTCAAGAGCGAAATAAAGACGATATTTCAATACGGATTTTCAATTTGAAAACAATTAATCACCAGTCCTCTTTGTCTGATAACAGCTTAATTATAAAACAATCACGTGCGTCAGTATATACGCCGACGGAAGAACGAGCCGGACTATATGCTAAATCATGGTCTGGTCATTAGCTGTCCGTCCTGTAATATGTTTTACCTTGCTACGATTGACGCTCAGGTTGTTTCGTGAAGGATTAGAACACGATATACCAAATATCCCGCATCAGTAAAGTGATCTACATCGTATCTAGTTTCGCTTTTGATGCGAAAGACGTTAGAGGCGGAAATCTAAGAAAACCTATCAGACGGTCACTAAGTTATGGACGATCACGATGATCGGGATAAACGATTGCGCACATTTCAAATGGAAACTGAAATAGATCATTCCAGAGATACGCCATAAAAAAGGCCCAGTGTCGGATTGGCATGAAAAAAAACCTATCATGATCAGTAAAAAAAAAATTTTTGAATTTAAATGTATTGTAATTGAACCGCATTGATTTCCTACGTGGAAAACAGTTTTTAAGGTCAGCAGGTATAGTTCTGAGAACGAGACGAACGGAGACGGACAAAATAAAAACGTTATTATGAATGGGAAAAAAATCCGGACGTATATCAAATCCAAAGCAACTGGACGTCAAAACAAGATTACTGTTTAATCACTCAAGGACTGGCTGGCGTTTGTCAAAGAAACACCAGAGAGCGTTTCCTCGCGCGCACATTTATTGTTAGGACACGAAATTTAATTTCTCGATTTACGACGCTCCCCGACCATTGTGAACAGAAACGTTTAATCGTGACTACGTGGACGTGCATTTTCTCACGTCTCCCTTCCATTTTTATTATTAATTTCCCAATGATCTTGTGATACTAATAGAAAAAACAAACAAAAAATGTTAACAAAAAATTAATAGAAACAGTTAATCGTTACAATTGTTTTTGTCCGCCTGTGTATTATCGCTTGGCAGCTGTCACTTGTTTCTGTAATTGATCTCTTTGTTTCCGCAATATTCTGGTGGACTATATTTGAATCTTTCACGCCATCTCTGCGGGAGTTCCCTTGGCGTCTATTTTGCGGCCAAATATTACGCCGAAAACGACCACAGGTCGTTTGGCCACCGGCCGAGCCGTTTCCCTAACACATTTTATCCCAAACGAAAGATCCGTATTGTGAAAATGTGCGACGACAAATATCTAGCAAAAAAAAACAATTCGAGGCTCCAATTAGTGATCTCGAATTTTCGTCTCCGTCGCATCTCCGGACAGACCCCCGATCGATGCACCAGGTAAACCGAGCCATTAATTTACTACATTTATTCGTACGGGACAAAGCGGGCTATCGTTTACGCGCCGTTCGAGTGCTCTTTTTCAACACCTCTTGCCCTCTGCCCGTATAACGCTCTTTTGTTCCCGACCACTTTTTGATACACGCGTTCCGTTGCTCGCATCGAATATAAATCGAACAATTCGTACCGAACTTATTAAACAGAATACAAACAGATCGATGGACAAAAATAAAGAATAATTATTCGCGTGTTACTCTGCCATGACAGGATCCGCCAAATGGTATTCGATTTCAAAGCGATCCGTGACTAGCTGTAATAAAAAACTGAGAACCATCGTCCATTAGAGTTGGAACAATTACATAGAGGAGGAACTGAAGAGATAAATTTGAGTGATATTTTGGGGAAACAAAATGTTTCCACCTTCAGAACGTCAAAATATAATTTTGATAGTGAGTTTAGATTCTTTTTTTTTTTTGTAAGAATGCCACGACGGCTAAATACGAGAGCTCGGTTGGGTATCTTCATTCATGCTCGAAAGATTCCTTCTGTTTACGAATTGCTAAAGATCTAACCGCTAACCTTCTCGTGGTCAGATTGTCAGACGTTTAATTAAGCGTGAAACGAGCGTGGGGTAGCCGGACACCATAGACGAGACCGCATGGTAGGACATTCGATACACCCCCACGTATGGCGAAGCTCCCTTTTATACACGCGAGGTAGTCTTTAGAAAAGCGTATAGACACTCGGGGTACCTGGCTCACTGTTAACCGGTAACCCGACACCACGATCCGTATATACCATGCAACTTTATATCACAGGTGGCTTGGCATCAAGGACCTTCTTTGACTGTCGAAGAAATCGAGTGCACATCGCCGATTTCTTCCACCCAAAAACCGATACTACCAAGACAACTTATGAAATCCATAACATCCGACTTGTCGTCCTAACTAACCGTCCTCTCTCCCTTTATCTTAGACTCTTATTACTTCGAGATCCTATCTTTAAACAACATCTTTAATTTAACTTTTTGAATTTTAATGGACAAAAAAAAAGAAACAATCATATGCAATCACTTTTTTCGATATCGCGAAAAGTTTGAAAAATTTTAAAAAGTAAAGTAATATTTTTTTGTTTAATTTAAGAAATAATTAACCCCGATCGCTATACAACACTTTATCTTGAATCAAATCAGATAACCGTGTGCTCTCGAAAAAAGTATCACGCTCGCGCTTTTTTGTCTCTCTCTCTCTCTCTTTATCTTTGTTTTTTTTTGTTCCTTCTGCAATTCGTTTCTCTTTGTATCGCGCGAATTTCAGAATCATTAGAATCTTCAACGCTCGATCCCGGGCGTACAATGCAATCTATCACGAGGAGCTCGTGCGAGCAGGTGTCATGGTTTTCTGACGCTAATGATTCCCCGCACCCAACGTGAAATTAATCATTGCTTTTGTCTTTGTGTTGTGTGCCCTGTGGTCGTAGTCAGACGGATTCGCTTCGCAGCTCTTTTGCAAATCGCACGTGCAGTGCATGCGCACTCCTTAATGATTTATATCATCGCATGCATCGCGCTACAAAATGTATACACTCGCGGTATATAACAAATTGATAACAATTTTTTCATTCGGTCTTACAAAATGTTCAAGTTTGGAAACCAATACATTGAAACAATCAATAAATGATAAGAAAACTGTTTAAGTATAATTGTTTGTTCTTTTTTAGTTGGAAACGGAAGTGTTTCGTTGGATATAAATTAGTAGATTCATTTAGTCGTTCATAAACTATAACATTTACCGCAGTAGCACATTTTGATGGCTCTCCGAACAGTTACGAATGCCATGAAACCAGTCGATTTACTGAACATTTGTCAATTTTACAACCAGCAGGGAACTTTTTCCGAGGCGGAAGTACTGCGCGACATTGCAATGAGATTTTCTCTTGCGCATCATTGCGGGTAACTTTTATTCAATTGAATCGTTGACGTTTGTGCTGTTGTCACTCTTCCATCATAGTTTCCCATTCGAGGTCATTAGAATAACGGGGAAACGACCAAATGACACTTGTTCGTGACTCGCCACAAAACTTAATCGCGCTGGTATTTATTTATTTACATTCAAACGAACTCGTTAGTTTTCTGAGTCTTTTCAAAAACAAAACATAAAAATAGAGAAGAGGATGAAGAACAAAAAGGAGAGTTGAAAACCGTTCATCGATTTTTGTTTTATTTGAAAGCTATTTGATACTGGACGAAGTTTATCAAAATGTAATAGCTCATGAGGGGGCGCAGTTCCGAGAGCAAGAACAAAGCTTTCAAAGCAGCGAAAAGGCTTTTAGGGGCGGTTTTCATTTCAGCCACTCGAATCACTCGAATCACGTCGCATAACGGCGGTTTTATAATGAAGACGCACGTTGACGCGATGATGATCCTCCAAAACGAAATTCTTCACCAACGAGTACCGTAACGTTTGGATTCTCTGTTGCCTGTTCCCTGAATTGTGACGTTATGAATGATCAATTATGATGATCCTTTGACACCAACCGAGCTAAGTGAAATGTTCAAACAAATATAGACAATCCGGATAGTTGTGTTCGCTCTCGAGATCAAATGCAACCCGACTGAGATTAGCCAAAAGCAACACTAAATAGGGTATCGCTATTTAATCACAAGTCAGCAAATGTAAATCTAAGGAAACTCATCCTACTGAAATAATCCATCAAAACCGGAAAGTGCAGAATGTTTATAAAGGATCACCCACGTTGGTATCCAGTGTGGTTCCTTCAATTTCAATTTTAACAAATCTTTTAGATTGTGTTCTAATTAAAAAGAATTTCAACAATTATTTATCAACAAATACTGACAAATTATTGTTTTTTTCTTTTTAATCTGTGATATGAAATTGGAACTTTCATGTTCAACTTGAAAATGTTTGTGAATAAAATAAAAAAGTGAAATCTATTTTTAGTAGGGTCATCGAAGTTAGTGCCCGAGCTTAATGATCGGACAGGAAAACTTGGGGAAAGAAAAACAAGAGATGGCAAACTGTAATCCAGTCAACGTTGATCGCTAATTCGATCCCATTGAAATGGAAACAGGTACGGAGAGAGCAAACGTCAATAGACTCTCGTCGCACATATTGCGCATTTGAAATTGTGTTTTTCGGCTTCATGAATTTATGTCTACGCCGGTGTCTGGTCCGCGCGCGCGTGTGTGTATGTGTGTGTGTACAATGCGTGTGCGCGAACAAAGGCGTGCGAGTGTCGGTGTGCGCTTCGGAGCTGAAGAAGAGATTGCTCCGGGGCTTTCGGGGCTGAGCATATTGAATAACTCGTTCGCTGGACCGCGAAAATATACCGCGACGCTGCCTCCTGACTTCAGCAATACTCGGATCGACGTTTCTGAAAAGACCGCCGAGTTCCTCGGGGCGGGTCTCTCTCCGTCGTGCCTATGTCTACATAATCCATCCACCTCTGCCGACGCCGCAGACAGAATATATCACCGCGCAAAATGAGGGAGACCATTTTCATTGCAGACAAATGCGAATCTGGCCCGCGATACATATATATATATGTATATATATATATATATATATATATATATTCGGACACGTAATTTCAGCCCGCTTAGAATATTCTATTTGTAACTTGCACGTTTCGTATACTGTATCATTTTACCCTGTTTATTACCGGGCCATAAATTCTGATTTATCAATTTCAACTCAATCTCAATGCGAACAAAAATTCGATTAAAAAAAAATTCAACGATTTTGTATCTTTTAAACATTCTCAAATTATTACCTTTGATAATACATTTTAATATTTATTTCTGTTTTATTATTTTATGATACTAATTTTTTTTTCTATTTAGATGATAGTTTTTTGTAGTCAAACAAAAAATTGAAAGTTTAAAAATTAAATAAAAAAGAGTAGAAATGTTTGGTACAAGTAATATTAATTGTTTTCCAAACGGCAAGCAATTCGAAATTCGTCCAAGAGCCTATGGAGATGTGAACGAAATATTATTACCGATCACACCTTTTCACAAAAACGTTCCCTTTGTGAAAGGTGTCGTTTACTAGTAAATTTTCAATGGCGGTTCAATAACATCTGTTTCCGTAAGGTCATAAATCAGTACCAAAGAGAGATTTTAAGAAACTGAGTGTTTTCAAAACTTCGGCACTTTGTCAATGAACAAGATATGACGACGATTTGCCATACCTGCATATTGCTTTCTTCCTAAATAGACCAATAAACATACAATTTTCCCGACGGGTCTTTACAAAAGTTACAAAGTTTGTAAAATAAAAAAAATAAGATTTAAAAAAATTTGACTGAATTATAATTTACAGCAAAGAATAAAAAAAGATAAAATAAAAAAATTGGCAAGCAATTGTTTGATGTGAGATATATGAACGAGATTTTGAAAAATGAGAATTATTATCTGGTTGATATTGCATGTAAAACATACAAATACAAATTGACCCTGGGCGATGTTCGTGATTTGCGAAATGAAATTATGTTACAATTGTCGTGAAAGGCGACTGGGAGGTTTGCGGAATACGATTTGAAAGACATAATTTGAAAATCGTCCGTCCGACGGCAGCCGACCCTCCGTCGGATGTCGAAATAAAATTACGAGACCCTAGTTCGGGACAGGGGATGGCAGGGCACAAAGGCTCGCTCGCCGAAGACAACATAACAATTTGTATGAAGGCACCTAAACCACTAATCGCTACGCGATTAAGTTTCATTAAACGTCACTCAATAAACAAATCATTGACGCTCGAGCCATCTTCTGTATCATCGGATTCGTTATAAGGAGTACAAAATAACCAACGGTACGATTCAACGTTATTTATAGTCAACTTTTTTTCAGAGTGTAATTGATGCGACTATTAATAAATCGTTTTTGATAATCTAAACTAAACGCCAATTTTTAATATCGCAAGATATGCTTTAAAGAACATTAGTAAAACTGGACGTTATACTAAGAAAAAATAATGGTGAAAATGAACAATTTAATTAAATCATAATTGAAGGTACAATAGTGTTTGATCAAAATAATGTAAAGAAACAAAACACCATGTTTGATGAAAAGTAATGTAAAGTAATTTTATGGTCGATTTAAATGTCCTGGTGGTACATCAGTGTAATGTTGCAGATGTGTGACAATTTCGAAAAGAATACAGAAATAAAACTGAAACCAAAAAAAATCTGAAACAAATACTACTGAAGTAAGAAATTAATGCATGACACTAATAATCTACTTATGTATCTACTTATTATTAATACATTGGTGAAAAATGTGCAAACATGTTTTATTTTCCAGTTTCACTTTAATTTCAAGCTAAAAAGTTCCAGATCAACAGGATGATATTCTTAAAAAAAAAAATTTATCACTTTATCAAAATTATAGTGAACTTCACAGCAAAGCATATTGTTCTGAGAAAAAAAAAAAATAAATAAAACAACATTCTGTAGTCACTTTTTGAACATTTAAAAAGTACCAAAATAAAAATTTTCTCTTAAAAAATTACATTGCTGTGAAATTGATTGCAAGATTTTTCCCCAAACTATCAAGAAAACTAAAATCTATTACCAGTGGCTGAGAAGAAAGAAAAGATTTGTCAAAAATTAAATTGCAAAATAACATAAAAACCTGGCAGAAAATTTTGTTTTCTTAGACACCAATATACAGAAAACATGGACTATTAAATGAAACCCACTGTGAAAAAGACTTTTCGACCCTGTACTTTGCAGACACCATCTACTCCACAGGAGACATAAAAAAAGATGAACAAAACAAACAATCACCTATTTTTTGCAGCAGCAGCCCGGTCCCTCTGTCTCCTATTTTTGAACCAGTTGCCAACTTGGGTAGGGGTGAGTCCGGTGGCGCTCGCAAGTTCCCTCTTCTTGCCAGGATTCGGGTACGGATCCTGGAGGTACCACTCTCTGAGCAGCGACCTCGTCCTCTCTTTGAAGCAATGAGTCTTCTGTTCGCCGTCCCAGATCGTCCTCGGCAGCGGAAATTTCTTTCTCACGCGGTACTTGTCAACCGGTCCGAGGGGTCTTCCTCGAAGTTTCTCCGCTTCCTGATAGTGCGCTTCGAGCCACATCGCCTGCAATTTGCCGTGCGAGTCCTTGGTGAACTTGTGTCTCTCCAAGATGGCGTAAAGTTCGCGGTACTGTCCCGAGTGGAAGGCTACGATGGCTCTAGCCCTGAGCACGGCCTCGTTCTTGTTTAATTCCTGGATGTTGGGATGGGCGACGGGCAAACTCCAGAGGAACCTCGCAAGCCGCTCGATGTCGCCGCTTTCCTCCAGAGTCTCGCAGACGGTGGCGACCTGGTCGACGGTGAAGGAGAGGGTCGGCAGGGCGAACATCGGCGCCGGCACGATAGGACCCGGGGTTGCTCCCGATACTGGAGCGACTGCCGACATTTTCGCGCGGATACAAAGTCGCTCGGTGCTGGCTGGTTCTAATGGTCCTTCGAGCCGGATTTGAACTTAGCTCGAGGATGGCGCATCGTCGATCCACATCTCACGAGTTGCGGCGCGGTCACAATGTCAAACACCACACAGAACGGTACAGCGGCACAGAACAACCTAGGACACTGCACATGGAACAGGTGAAGAGCGCGAGAAAATAACAGAGAGAAAGAGAGAGAGAGAGAGAGAGAGAGAAAGAGAGAGAAAAAGAGAGAGATAAAGAGAGACAGAGAGAGGGATCAGTGCGAGGAAGCCCAGATAAGGCGATGCCAGCGACACCTCTTTTCGGCGATCACTAGGGCCCGCTGTTGCCTCGATCGTATCGGATAGCAAACTGGTTTCGTTTACAACGCGGCATCTCAGAGCCGGCCCTAACCAGCATGATACGTTTGTATGCAGTTACACCAGCAGCCCGTTCGTTCACTAGCTACCACATCCCGAGCTGGATCCTCGGTGCCCCCTCCCCAGGACCACGGCCAATCAGACGCCACGCCCCTCTGCCAAGTGCCGATTGGCCGGATACCATCCCCGTCGTCCTGGCAACCATTCTTCGACCTTCTGCCGCGCTCTTCTCGGCCGCGTCGTGTCACTTTAATTATCCCCACCTTGGGGGGACTTTCATGCCTTCGCTCACTCCCACTTTGGTTCGCGTCATCCCCACCTACCCCCTTCCTTCCCCTCCCCTGGGATCGATCCCGCACGCCCCTGAACCCGCTCGAAAAGACCCGTCGTGAAACACAGGTGATCAGACAAAGACGCACTCACGCTCGCAAATCCGGGGGAAAACATGGGGGAATGCGATCCCCGAGAGAGCTGTGATCCATCTCCTTGATTCGGATCCGGCATCCAGCTAAAGATTGACACTTTTTCAACCTGATGCTCCCTTCCTCCTCTGCGTCCTTCTTGCTCATCCTTCGTCGCTTTCTTCGACCCCACCCTGCTCCTCCAACCCCTCGCGCCCACCCCCGCACAATCCTCCCCCGCCAATCTCACCGCGAAACAGGCAATCGAATGACGTCTCAAGACGCGTCTGTTTTCTTAAGGAGACAACACCGAAAATCAAGAGAGCTATCATTTTAGAGGCTTTTTCTATATGTAGTTTATGCTTACCACTCACATTGTTACTCTCTTCATTTTAAGACATGTGTCTTACATTAACATATTTTTCGTTTGTTGTTTTAGGTGCTCCCAAATGATTTGTGCAGTCAAGATATTAAAGACTTAATTACAAATATGTAATCATCGTAAATTCTCACAAATTTTGCAGACTGTCTTTAATTCCGAACCTTTTTTTTGCACTTTCAATTTTACAGTTGTGGAAAAGGATTCAAAACGTGTGTATATATGAACAGATGCTTTGTTACAGTGTGCCAAAGAGATACACTGTGTTTGAAAGTGTTAACATCTTGGCATAACATATTTTGTTTCAAGTGTACCAAGTTTCAACAAAAGTTTAGACACATGCGTATAGACACACCGCCTGAACGAATTTATTTTTATCTATTTCTGATCATTTTAGATAAATGATGTCTGCAAAGAAATATTAAAACAAAATGAGAACTAAGTGAACTAAGGGACCTACGATGAAAAAAAAAAAAAATCAAAACTAACAAGCCAGTTGGCATCATTATGAAATTGCATTCTCAACATGTTGGGTAAAACCCGCGGACAATTTTTGCCTTGTTTTGTAAAGAACGCACATATCTCCTTCGTATACTGAAACAACTGAAATCAACTCTTCGGGCCATGCTGATCGATCAGGGGAAAAACTTTTACTGCTCGTCGACCAGTTAAAACGTGTAAAATTCAAAGCTTGAGGATTCCCATTCATTAAGTGTGAAATCCTAAACATGTGTAGAGAGAAATTTCCACCATACTATCCATCCCGGGAATTTCCCATTTCCCAAGGTACAGCTATACGCATACTGGTATTCACGAAAGCGCATGTTGAAAAGGAAAAAAAAAATTTTTTTTTTCTGCCGCCTTGTTTCTTCACAAAGTAAAACAAGAGACAAAATGGTACGGGAGGCTGTATACTTGTGTACTCAGACATTTTGGTATTTAACGGTTGGGAAATGTTATTCTTTCCTCTTCACCAGCATACCTTACCAGTCTGCAAACAAAAAAAATCCATACCTACATAATTATAAGGATTATGAAGTTAGACTTTTCGAAAATAATGATGAACGAATATTTTCCTTCATCAGCGTTTCCACTTATGTGTTCCTTTTAACGTACCAGCATGCATACACATCTGTGCCTACTGTTTTTTTATATATTTTTTAATTGAAATTATGACAAATTGTTGTGAGTGATAAATGTGTGAGATGTAATTACTTGTACTTTGATCGTTATTTCTATTTGTTTCGATGGAACGAGCAAAATGAAATGATATACACAATGTACACTATATATCCCGGCTCTGTAAAACGACTCTGAGAGTGCGATGTTTTTCACGCCGAAATTTTCCGATAAAACGTCACGCGGTGTGTCGAGAGGTGCATGCGATCGTGATGCAAAATTATTTCGCCTCTGTATCTCCGCTCATGCGAGCGCAGATTAAAAGTCCGATAAATTTGCAGTGCGCTGAATGCACGCCGATTGCAATAATGCAAATGCGATAGTCAAAATGAAAAGTGAAGCGTATACGTGGGTTACGCTTGGAATCAAAAAATCATGTTTACCGAATTATGAACATTCAGAGAATTTGTATTAGATACAAATTTAAAAAGAAACGATTCAAGAACAAAATTGTTTTTAATTCAGACAACAAAATGGACACAAAATTTGGCGTACCAAAATTTTTTGTTCGTTGCTTTTTTACTCCCAATCGATCCATCTTTTTCTACGTATCAAGTTTTCATCCGTTTCTAAAACTGCCATGACTCCTAAGTAAATATTATTCAAATTCAAACTTCCTTAGCGCCGCTGTCTATTATTTCTTTCATTGTGTTTGTTTAATCTTAAAATATATCATATTATTTGAACTTCTTTTAATATATCATGTGACCATATTTTCAACAACTGCTCACAAATGCTATGCGAAAATAAACAAGCGAATTTAATATTATAAATAAATTAAACAAGATAATTTGAATGATTTTTATTATTTATTCATTATTTGAAAAAGAACCTGATGAAATCTCTTTAAAGTATTTTAAAATACTCATTTTTGTGTGTGTTTTGATGCTCTATCTGGCGCCATGGGCAGTCACCAGCCTGACAAGTTGCATTTTGATTCAAAAATAGGTACGCTTGAACCCCGGCACACAGTTGGAAACTCAGGACAAGTATAGAAATTATTAACAGAGCTGATAAACAGGCGACTTATTTAATTATTTTGACATGTTGATTGAAACGAACAAAGTTAAACAAATTGAAAAAAAGTCGTGCACATCAGTGTTGAGTCTTAGATTGTATATACTTTTCCTCGGAATGTTCTATGAAAATATATGAGCGAACTGATTTTTTAAGCTTATTAAAATTTTTTCTTGTTAGAGATAATCTGTCCAACTTATCTTGGAATCGTGTAAAAACGGAATTTCGCCCACCCGGAAACGTGGAAGCCCATCATTTCATAGTCCATAATTTTCTAATACCCTTAATGGACCAATATTCGTCAAACAGTGATCAGGATGTGACAAAAAAAGAAGAATATCGTCACAGTAGCCGTGCTGTTCTTATATGCTTCCTGATATTGTGCTCAGAGGAATTTGCCTCTCATGATATTGTAAGTGCCCGGAGAAGCGTAACAAGGGCGATCATTCAATGAAAAAAAAAAAAAAAAAAAAAAAATGGAGTTTCCAAAAGCAATACTATTTGGGTAAAATAATTCCGATTTTAGTATTGTGACTCAGACACTTTTGGACAGCCGTGAAACGAGAGATCTGTTGAAAATCGGTATTGATCATAAGCGGATTTTCGGGCCATTGTGTGGTGTGTGTCTAAGTGTTCCCAAAACCAATGGTTCACACCTTGGCATAATACCACGCTTGACCGTCAACGCACATTAGTTTATGAATGCTATTTCGAGATGCTATTTTTATTTACTCTTATATACTTCCTTCCGCACGTACGCGTTTTAATTTTAAATATCTCTTTCAATCTATTTTCTTTCAATTCAAATAAATTTTCATTATTTCTTCTGTAAACTCTTGTCTCTTATTATTTTCAATTTGTATAATAAAATAAAATAATAATACGTTATTTTGAAACTGTTTCGTTAGAAGTACCTTAAAATTTGGCTACTTTCTAATACGTCGCACATAATTCCCGCATTGAAATTCAATCCGTTATGTTCTCATTCATCCTAATGTTGCAACATCTAACCGCGATATCAAAAAAATCAGCAAGCATCATGTATAAGTACGCAGAAGCAACTTACCTACACAGCCACTGGCATAGAACATGCTACGCACACATTACATTAAAAAGTATATATGGTGTACACAAGCAGACAAATTTTATATGTAATAACGCTCTCTCGCATAAGCGTAGTTCTTTTTTGATGATCGGTATTATTTTTCCATCGACCTTCCTGTTATAGCCAAATTGGCTCGAACTGAATCTCAAATTACCGGTTACTTGATACCGCGACCTGTACTCGGATGCCCAAAAGAGTCTATAATATTGCATCGAGCTAAGATCATCGCTATAATCGAGATGCCCATGACCGCCATGGTGCCATTTTCGTTCCATCATGCTCATCCTAATATCTTAGAAATGAGGGTAGACGATTCGCTCGGATGTGCGCTGGTGTAACCCAATAGGCTTCCCGCAGGATCATCGTTGCACACTACAAAAGCTGAGCGGCACATCGCACGCGATCATCAGCCACGTCAAAGAAATTGACAACCTTCCTATAGCACCAGTTGGTCGCAAGTCAACCTTACGCCTCGATATTGACGATCAAATTCACTATTTAAGTATAGGCTACCTTTTACAATGTTATTACATCATTTTATACCGTCTTAACCATTTTATATCACAAAATGAAACACAATGTCATCTGTATTAACAAATTCATTCATTCTCTTGTGATTTTCTATGCACATCAAAAATCGAATTCAACTTTACGCTTTATACATTTTCTGACGATATCTGTTTGATTATATTTTTGGATGAAGAATCATCTATGCGAAAGGAATCATTTCCTGACAGTCGTATGTTGCTTACAAATACAAACTGTTCAAATATCAGATTAGACATACATAGATCTGATTTGTTTTTGAATTTTATCCAAAGGAAAATGATAACATCGAAACATACACAGGAAGCAGATCATAGTTGAGATGTGCAAGACACTTTATTGTAATATTTTAATTCTAAAGTAATTATATTCTAATTCTATAACAATTAATAACATCGTTGATGTGTAAATGGTAATCTTATATGAATTAGTGTTCTTAAAATATCTTCTTCTTTTTCTGAGTGGCCTATATAAATTAAAATTCAAGATCTTGAAAAATTATATAATCAAGGTGTACAAAGAGATGTCTGAAAAAAAAAATTTTTCAGTCATTGATTTCTTAGAAATCACAAAAATATCAACATCAAAATAGTAGCTCAGGGATTTCGTTCAAAGAGGCGACTATAACTTGAAGTAGCCAATTTATCCCGCGAACGCGATTCGTAGTCAGAGGCCCTTGCGGTTACGCCTGTCGGTGAGCATTGTAATGTTTTACTTTTTGTTTTTTTTTTTTACCTAAGCACAATACCAATTTTCTGCTTCGCAATGTGACTGCAAAGTTATTTTCTGAGGGTGAAAGACGCAAAGGGTTACAAGGAGCATTCAAAAGTAATCAACTATACGGTACAATGGCGAATAAAACGATCCGTTCAATAAGTAGATAAAAGACTTTTTTTCCTCGGTACAAAAATCTTATATTAACGGTAACTTTCTTACTGTTTTCACGTATCATTGGGTTCAGATACAGAGCGACATTCAAAATGTTTCAATGCGACCGTCTCTCGCATTGTTTGATTCACATAATGTGTATGCGAACGATGTTCTCAAGCCTGAATTGACCCTTCGCAATTATCCTTCTGCCAACTCTTGTTTCACGCTCAATTTGTGTAATTTGTCTTTATAGATGTTTCAGGCACATTTCACAGAAGTGTTCGCTGATGTATTAATCGAAGGAAAATATTTTATTCATCATGTCAAATTTATTCGCCTCAATTGACATCTTAATTTCTTCGTTGTACAAATAACATTTAATTCGTAACAATTGTTTTCTGCGGATAATTGGTCTCCTTATAATAAAGAAATATTGACGCAAAAAAAAGCAACGACTGATTTTTTAATCTAACGTTTTGCTGATGCGATTCAAATCCCAGAAACGTCATATTTGAATCTCGGGAGTACGAGAGTAGTACATATGATCGACCCTTTTCACTTGCACGAAGGGATGCAGCCCTAGCCACGGCATTGTGACGAAATAATAAGATTATATTTCAATTCATTTTTAATATCAAAAAACATGTTATCTTCATGATTATCTAATATCAATATGTCATAAGTCGATATACATTTGTGGATGCACTATAATTCAAACGAGTTACAAATTTCCTTTCAATTAAAAATGAAACAACTGGAATTCACTTTTTTTATAAAAGCACACAAACTTGAACATAAAAGATTTCAAAATACAATTCTAAAGCTATTATATGAAATTTCCGTTGATTAACTTTGTACAGTCCAAATGAAACGTTGCATTTGAGCGGCATTATATGTTTCGCTTATTAATATAATAATAACGAACATTTTACACATATTCGCTTCATTCAATTTGATAATGATTCTCTTTGCAATCGCATAAATGATTGGTCGAATCGGTCAAAACCGGTCGGGTTTTGACCGTTCTACCGTAGATAATTTAATTTCGAATTAATATGAATTATTTGCTGCAGCGAGAACAGACCTTCTGTACGCAATTTTTTTAATTCAGATAAAAAGAACAGGATATTGGAGTTTTATTTTAGAACTTAAGTTTTTGAAATGCAAGTGCAACTTTTGTAAATCAATCTTCATTTCGATGCACGTTATCCCCGTCGGATAATATTCTAACGAGATCGTTCGACGATTCGACGACATTTGCATAAGAGATCGTTTCTCGACTTTGCCCCTTGCGTATCATTGTCCACTTGCCCATAGAAGAGGGGCAAGTAAACTTCCTAAAGAAGTAAACGAATCCTGCGACCGCACAAGATATCATAAATATGGAAAAACAGGACCACAGCACTGCCCCCATCACGTTGCTCGGATCCTCGCACTGTAATTCCTCCTCGGGTATTTGCATCAAATACTTGTTACGGTGTTGCGATGGGTATAAACACCTGTTACATGAAATCAATGATTATGTTACAATCCAAATAAATGCATGCATCACTTAACTAATAACATCCTAAAATTGAAATCTTTACTCTGGAAAAACCATTATTTATATTAAAAATTGTAATCTCTATTCACTCAGTTTAATTTAAAGTTTTCATGTTTACTAAAATGTGCTTATTTTTAATCAAAAGCTATACAGTTATAATTTGAAGATAAGTAAAAAAAAACAACAAATCGGACAGTTTTTAATTTCAATTTCGATTTTAATATAAACAAAACAATAATAAAATATAAATACATTTATCATCTTGAAAAAATTGTTCTACTGTTAAATTTGCTAGATATTGTTGTGAAGTTGTGTTATTTTGTTCTGTTTTTTTTTTCTGTAGTTGAATTTTACATAAAATTATTATCTTCTGCTGATAGTGTACCAACATCTGTTGCATTTCGCGCACAGTTAACCATCTGCGGGCATCGTATCGACACCGAGACAATTTTTGCAAATTTGCAACATTATTTTTTAATTTTTTTAAATGGAATTTTTCGTTCAGTTTGATCTCGAAAAGGACTCACATAATTTTGTGACTCGGATCGGTCGTTAAGTTCATGGCATGCAGCCATTTGAGACGACAATCGCAAGTCCACGGATTGTTTTGCAAGTCCAATATCGGCGTGCGTTGCAAAATCGGTCGAAGTTCAACCGACAAAGATTCAATGGCACAATTTCGCACGGATAGATGTTGCAACTGGGGCAACAAACGGGGGTTCGGAGGCCATATTTTCAATTGTAACAATTTGCTGCTCCCGGCCATTGATAAATTTTCCAGGCTAGTCAGATTCTCAAAATAGTTGAGCAACGCGGTCGTCAGATTGGGCATATTGTTCATCTGGAGGTTTCTCAAATTTGGCAGGATGAGATTTCCCAAATACAGGAGATTTGTCTCGGACAGGCTGAGGATCTCGATTGAGGGCGGTAAAGGTGGTACAACTTCTATGGGATTCATTGAAAGGTCCAGCTCGGTTAAATTTCGTAAAGTTTGAAATAATACTGGGGAGAAAAAAGTTGCCGAAACATTCTTCAAATGCAGGGTCCTCAGTTCGGACAGATTCCAAAACGAATATTCGTCCAGGTCATCGCCTATTGGGTTGTTCGTGAGGGACAAAAATTGAAGTTGCTGAAATAAAAAAAAAATAATTTCATTCATTGAATGTAATTTGTTACATTGATTTTGAGATATTTGTTAATCAGTTTTTTTTGTTCATTCACCCTCATGTGTTCGAGCATGGTATCGTTGATGCCAGTCATCATGTTATTGGAAAGGTCCAATATTTTAAGTTTGGAAACTCGGCTATTAATGGCGTTGTCATCAATGTACTCAAGCCTGTTATTACTGATGTTCAAAGACTGCAGATTGTATTCCGATTTGCAAAGGAAGAAAAATTTTTTCAAATGGTTCTGAGACAAGTCTAACACTTCCAGACTCTGCAAGTCCGTCGAGCAGTCGAGGAAGCTGTCGAACTGGTTGCCAGCTAATTTTAGAATCGTCACTTCGTGGATGTTTATTTTGCTTTGAAGTTCGATAAAGAAGTCTTCTTTTTTGAGACCGCGAAACGATAGATCCAGCTGTGGGACAGATCTTATTGTATTTCAATACTTTATCCTTGTGCGAATTAAAGAAAATTAAGACTTACGATTCTACTAAATACTGGACACCCAAAACACAAAATACAAATCACAGCTGGAATTGCACATTTTATCACAATTGTAAGACCCATTTTTAACTTTCGATTTAACCAGAAACACGACTGATTGATGAATTGAAGTGAACCACTCCAAAGAACACACTAAATTATTTAACTACAATAAAATTCACAGTCTCATATTCTGTATAAAAAATATAATTTATTAACAACTGGTTGTATAATAGGTTCGCTCAAAGGTTTACACTTTTCTTGGCTAGTCACTGGTTAACCCAAATGTTGAAACTTATAAACGTCGTTTCTTTGAAGATGTCATCGATCGCTCACTAGGATTATAAAACGATTTAATTTTATTAAAGCGCGTAGCATGGTTTGCAAGTCAACGGTGTATTGATACGTTGTACACGATGATGAACACAGCGGCCAGTGCGTAGCTGATAAATTGTGATTAGGCGAACCAGTGATAACACTGCAACAGTTGCATTGCATACTTTGTATAATATTTAGCAAGCTTCTGAGAATTGTGACAAAACTAATAACATAATTTATTGAGCTGAGCATCTGACATTAATCAATACGATTAATCATTTATTCTAACATATTGCAAATTTTTGTTATGTAACCATATTACAATATATAAATATAAACTGTATAAATAGAATGTGTTCACAAGATGTAAGTTAACTATTTTTTCGGCGTTTGCGGAGCGTTCGTTGCTTTGAACACAAGTGGATTCGAAACACGAAAAATGCTGGGCAACATCGACGCTAGAGTGCTGAAAACTTCCTCTGACATTCCCTGTAAATATAACTCGGAGTCAGACAAATGTTACAATTTTCAAAATAACAAAAAAATAGCAAGACAGTTTTTACCTTTGGGACTAAAAATTGTAGATTTTTTAATTCTGCACCTCCCCACGATGACATTTCTATCATAAAACCTTTAACACATTTGAATACTAACTCGGCTCTTTTTGTACACCAGGCCACAGTCATATCCTAGAAATAAATTTTCATTCATTTGTGTAAATAATTAAAATTACATAGTCAAGACAAAATCAAACTAGTTACTTCTGTGAGTTCGTGTACAAGCAATACTGGAATAGTGAGAGTGGTGACGTCATTGCAACAGGCTGTCTTTAAAATATTCCTCAATCCCAAAATTGCGGGATGCCTTGAATTAATGTCGCCTGAAAAAAAGGACCATTAACTTAAATAAACACACGAAAAGTTCCCCATTTCGAAAACCAAACAAAAATTCATCCAAGTTTTTATTTTTACCTGATCTCAAAGTGTCATTGACAACAAGATGAAACACCACATGAACTTGATTTAAGTTGGAATGCCTGGTGGTAAACATGTCACCGGTTTGGAGAGTTTTGCTCGTATTCTTTTTTACCTGAGGATCGTTATCGTCTTTCTGATGAGTCTTTCTCCACGCAACCGCTTCTTTGACATCATCGCGAATTTTTTCAAACTGTTCGTCAATTGGTAAGAAATGAAACTCAGTTGTACGTTGTGATATTGCGATCAGTTCTACAGTAAAAAAATTGCGTATTTGTATCATCGTTCAATTTCACTCATTGGCTTACTTTTCATCTCAGCGTTTTTAATTTTTTTTTTTTTTTTTTGATTACCTTTGGTGATTCCAGAATAGCTCCCCAGATGATTGTCACTGAGCAGCACAAGGCCACACAGGTCATTAGAATACAACCCTAAAGCAGTTTGTAATCGCTGCGGCGTCGGGTCCATCCTTAATAATATTTTGACAACGGTTATATAAACAATATTACCACACAACCCCTCGTCAATATTTGAACAATCGTTTAACACCAGTTTTCCTCACCCATTATCGCTTCGATTGATTCTACAAAAATCCATCACGTCTCCCGTCAAAATTCTAATGTTGTGCATCTGCTTCATCTGCGATCCAAGATGAATGGTAAAGCTTTCTTCCAACTGCGGGGAATCATTAGCGCTCTTCGAGTCATTACGCTTCGCTGTGTCCCAACCTGACTCCACAGATGGGAACTGATTGACAGGTGACTCTCTGCAACGATCATTATTGATAACAAATTACAACAATCTGGAAATTCAATTTCAATTATTCATTCTCAATTGTTTATTAGCCTCCTTACACAGGAGTTGGCAACATGCTTGTCTGCTGTTCCTCCAAAAGACGCATTATCCAATTACGGTACTGCCTTTTCTGCTCCAATTTCAACGCGTCGACCTTCGAACCCCAATGACCTTGCAGCAAGCTCTGCTCTTCAAAATGTCTCGCTGCCATCTCGTTGATTGATTTTTCTGTCGATCCAGTTTCCAACGTTTCAACCGCCACTCTCATCTCTTCAGTTTGTCTGAAATCAATTATCAAAAAATAATAAATTAGAAAATATGTTACATTTCTAATTCATAATCTAATCCATCAAGTTTTGGTTTATTTAAATAAATAAGTAATGCTCTTTTTTCTATGCGTTGAAACCTTTTAGTGAGCTGTTCAAATTCTTCATCCCTCCTTTCTACGACTTCTGTTACATCCCGACCAAAAGTATGTTCGGCTTGCAAAATAGGTTCCAAGGAAGGAGAATGAACCAATCGATGATAAGCGGCGGCAAAAAGTTCCTCGTCAGTGGTTCCTATGGGTTCTGCGTACTCAACTGTTGTTTGCTTGTACCATCTTTCCCACTTTCTGATGATGTCCTCCACGTCCAACTCGCCATTCTTCGCCCTCTCAACACACCTGTCTGCCTTTTCGTCGTAAAACTTCAACGTCTTTTGGTTGACAAAAGCCTCCAACGAGTCCATCAGGTCAGGCTCGACGTGACATGGCAGTTTGAAAGATGACATTATTCTGTAACCAAGTTCCTTGATCGAACCATCCAAGGGTATTTTCATCGGAACTCTTAATTTGTACAGCTGAGCTGTCATGCATGTTGGAAACTCAAAATTGAACGTCTCGTGGATGAACTCCTCCTCTGTTGGTTCCAGTTGAATCGGCGATTTGACAGACATTGTATGTGGCCTTGAAAAAAAAAAGATTTTTTTAAAAGAAATTCCATTACAAAACATTGCACTTGGTTCAGATTTTTTTTAATACCAGTCTCGCCTTTTTTTAATCGGTATTTATAATTAACGTGACTCTGAGCACAGATTTTACTTGGTTTGATATCGGAGTCAAATGTCAAACAGCCAAATTTATCGTAAAAATTTTTTACTCCCTGATAAGATTAAGGGTTACGAAATGTTGATTGTATTTTTGAACGTCTGGTTCTGAATTGTTGATTGATTGATTTTTAGTTCGGTTTGACAGCTGTTGGTTGAGGTTATGTTTGTGTTGACGTTACCAGATGAACTTCTCAAAGTGTTTCGGATTGAGATTGACAGATGGCTTTCAAAAATAAATAAACAAACTTCAATGATTGAAAACAATTCGAAGAACTCGATAAAACAATTTTTTTCGCCAAACATTTGTTTACAAAATTGTTATTACAGAAAAATGGTTTTTGCGAATTACTGACTGTGATTTTTCCTGAGAACAGTCGGTAAGATAGTTTACCTTAGAAGATAAAGGTGGCGCTAGTGAAACTGAACGCTAAAACTTTGTTACATCCTTAGCGTGGTCAATTTTGAAGCAAGTTGAAGCGTGTTTGAGTTCATCATACCGGTCAAAGTTTTTACAACTCTGATTACAACGTTTGAAGTACAAAAGAAAGTGCTTCCAAAATCAACATGGAGGTCGACAAGCAACCAAATTCTGAATTGACAGATGCCGAAGCGGAATTATACGACAGGCAAATCCGACTTTGGGGTCTCGAATCACAAAAACGGTCAGCATAACCTCTAAATTGTTGTTTACAATTTTATGATTACAACGAAATTGTTTTGAAAGTACATAACAGAATATCTTGAAAATTTGAATTAAAGTTTTTAAACGTTCTTTATACTGTAAAAAATGAAAAAAAAATGGATGTTTAATATTTCAGCTTGAGAGCAGCAGATATATTGTTGATTGGCCTCGGCGGATTGGGAGCTGAGATAGCAAAAAATATCATCCTTGCTGGTATAAGATCAATTACATTTTTGGATCATAGAGATCTTACCCGGGAAAACACTTGCAGTCAGTTTTTGGCACCCCAATCATCGGTTGGAAAAAATGTAAGAAACAAACAAAAATTCTTCCAGTTGTAAACATTTTTGTATCTTATTTAGATTAATTTTCATTTAATAATTAATTGATCAATTAATTTCAGAGAGCTGAAGAATCAATTGCAAGAGCCCAGAATTTAAACCCGATGGTTAAAATTTTAGCAGACACTGATAACTTAAACGACAAAAGTGATGATTATTTTAAAAAATTTTCTGTCGTGGTTGCGACTCAGTGCACGACGACCCAGATCAAAAGATTGAACAAGATTTGTAGGAAGTACAGTATCAAGTTCTTAGTTGGCGACGTTTTTGGTACTTTTGGGTACGGATTCAACGATCTGGGAACTCATGAGTTTGTAGAGTATGTATCAATATTACTTTTTTGTTACATTTTATTTTATATTCTAACAAAGAAATGATTTTATATTCTGATAAAAATATTAATACGATATTATTTTTATTTTTTTTAGAGATGTTGTTCAGTCAAAGAAAGTTAAAATTCAAGAAGCTGGAGATATCAAAGAAAAGTTTGAGAATGTGACAGTAACGATGAAAAGGGTTGAAGAGTACGCCATGTTCGAACAAGTTTTGGAAACAGATAAGTTGCCCAAGGACGGGGAGGATTACTGTCTGTTTCAAGGCAAGTTTGATAATGCACTTATAAATTTTGAGATCTTGAAAGATTTGATCGTCTTAATGAAATGCAATTTTTGGTTACAGTGCTGGTCAATTACCGAGAAAAATATGGCTGCGATCCGACCCTTGAAACAGAGAACAAACTTCACGAGGAAGCTGAAGTTGCTTTTCAAAAATATGACAGTATTAAGGACAAGTTGAACGCCCTGCTCAAGTGAGTAGAACTGTTGTTTCATATTCATCTTATAATTTCATTTACAACATTATTTATTATTTAATGTTCAACAACCATTTGTAGATGTGAATTGTACTATGAAGTAAGTCCCGTCTGTGCTATTCTCGGAGGAATCATAGCGCAAGAAGTCATTAAAACAGTTTCGCAGAAAGACGTTCCGCACAACAATCTGTTTCTGTTTAATCCAGTGAGCTTTTGTGGTAGAATCTTGAAACTTGGGTATTGACTCAATTTATAACAGGAGAAGTTCAAATAAGTTAAATTATCCAACAACCCAAGATCCATATTTATAAGTTTTCGTATCAAAAGTAAGTTTAGCAAATACATTTTGGAAATGTTCATTTTTTGAAAAGAAACAAAAATGTGTTTTCACACGGTATTTTTTTTTTTCGTTCACCCAACCAAGTTTAATCAAACTTCCTCTGGCATTGTCCACCTCAATTATAAATTCTCGTTTCAATAAGCTGTATATCAATGTAACCGAAATTACAACGTGACGTTTTTTTTGCCTCTGTCTGGTGGCAATCGAGATTTACAGTATTACATGGTGGAACTCACTATGAATTTTTGAACGCACGTCACGCGTCTGATTAACTGACAAGCTTTCTTTGCCTCAATCAACAAATAGTAGTAAATTTCCGACCCACCGACGAAAAAAATCATCAAATCAGTCACACAAAAACCTCGATGAATAAATAAAATTAATTTCTCGTTTATTTTTCCAGTAATCAAGTTTGACAAACAAAATCCTTGATTGATCACAAGGTATATACTATTCATTATCTCAGATTTCCGACGTTTGTTGTAACCTGCTAAAATTCGTGACTGCGGCATTAGTGTGGACATAAAAATTGGTGTTTCATGTCGCTGATGTCTGGCTCTGATTGTGAGTCACAAAACATTTTGCTTTGTTCAAATTTTGCCGCAATAATTCGTTATTCTAATTCTGACTTTTCATTTGCTTCCATGTTTTCTGTCTTACAAATTTTGTTTTTTCTTTGTTTTTTGTTTCAATCCGATTAATTACATTAATGTTCGAAGTTAAACTTAATCTCATAATTGTCGACTAGGTTGCGTCTAGTTAAGAAAATGACGAGAATTAAAATTAATTTCAACGTTACATATTACTTGAACACTAAGTAATTATATCGGATTGAGCGTTGTGCTCCGACATTATTTCGACCCGTTCGGCTTATCGTACCTTAATAGGACGTGTTCGGTGTGATTAATTATACGTCATGCGAGTGATATAAAAGCTCGCAAGTGCGGGATTAAGGGTCCGAACTAAGTAGGCACTCATAAATTGCGTTGAATCATTAGATCGCAAGATAAACTATTAGCCGAGATGACGGATTGTTACATCGGTAAAAGTGTCCGTTGTTTTTGGAGAAGCGCTCGCCTTTTCAAAACAATTATGTGATCGACGTCGGAACGATCGTCTTTAAGTAGCATCACAGCCTGATATTCTCGATAAATTGGAGAAATGATCGTTCGTGTCAACGACGCGGACAATAACACGGAAAGCTCATTTAGCTCACGGTCAGATGAAATGTCTATTTGTTTGGATAGATGTTTTATGATTATTATAGTAATAAAATGTGCTCCGTTTATGATCATGCCGGGACTATTGATTTTCAAAATTTAATTACTCGCCCCCGGACGAAAACGCTGATGGGACTGCGCAAGAGTGTTTCATTTTTGGCACCAGGATTTTATTCGAAAACCCATCAAGATCCTGCTCTCGCAACTTCTTACGTCGCCTTTTAGTATCAAATTTATAAACACGTATGCTCGCACAAATACATAATGTATGAGTACTAAACAAAGTGAAAGATATCGTGATTTACGGAGGCATTAAAAAAGGGATATAGCCGTTGTTAAAATACCTGCAAATATATCAACAAACCACGGTCATCCCCTGTACTGTCAGACTCGTTGAAATAAAAAAGAAAGAAAGGCGAAACCTCAAGAGATGAGCTTACATGAATGTTAAAATTTACTAAGTTGAATTGAATTACAGCTTTCTCTGTCGCACTCAAGCTCGAACAATAATGTACTTTACGATATCCCGGTGATTCATTTCTCAAGTGTACGACAACATTTTATTATGTCTCTGACAATTTCCAACTTTGTTTATTCACCTTCTTCCGTTCTTTTTCTTTTATAGTTGCTACATTGGCAGTTGAAGTATATAATTTCATCCCTCGTGGCCTCCGACTATTATCAGCATTTTGAAAGGATATAATTTCATCTGTCGCTTGGCCTTTTACTGTCTAATTTGGATTTTTCCAGATCTGAAATTGAAAAAATGGTTATACAAATCGTCCGACCAAGATTAAGCCTCAATTACGACGGGTGGCGTACACGTTTTGTCTAAAGTTTTGGCCGACTGTTAATGTTAGCCTTTCTCGGTGCGTGGTAGTTAGAAAGCCAAAGTGCAGTGAGTCACGCTACGGAATCGTCTACGTGAGGGAACTTCTTACGACGTCGTTACCGACCTCTGGATTCTTATTTTGACATCAGGGGCAGCGTGTATATTCTTATCAGACTGTTATTGTCAACAAACCGTGCACACGCTTTCTTTATTAAGTTTTTGTCGGCGAGTAACAAATGATCCGAGGGTAAGCGTAGCTTGATATTTCGCACATAGCTACGAATGAAATGGTCAAGTGATACCGCGCAACCGCCCATTTGTGTCGAACACTTTTCAGAAAGCGAACATGACGCTGAAGGGATGCTTTTTTTTCTCCTCCCCTAACCACTTTATTATTATTTCCCCGTTGCAAAAGAAACGAATGAAATAGTACATTTTATCATTCAATCGAAATTAAAGTCGTCCAAAATTGTAAGGTAAATTTACAAATGATGCATTTCAATTTTAATTTATTCATTTCACTTCTAACATCAATATTCAACTTAACATTTTGGCATAACTTGTTATCAAACATGTTTCAAAATAATATAACTTGTGCACTTTGGAAGTTCCATTTACTAATCAGAATAATAAAATGGTTATCTAATGACAATAAAAAAAGATAAAAAGTAAGAGAGAGAGAGAGAGAGAGAGAGAGAGAGAGGAGGAGGAGGAGGAGGAGGAGGAAAAAAAAAGGTTGGAAATAATATGACTATTCTTATAGTCTCATCAGCAGCTATAAAATTTTAACAACCGAAGGAAATTCTTATCAATGTGTACTGAGTGCCCCGAGCGCGATTCTGCGGTTCGCAAGGGAAGACACGAAACGGAAGAGTGATGTTTTGTTAGAAATGAATATATGTACTTGGAATGTTTCGTGCCGGAAAGATAAGCAGCCGGCTGAGGACTAATGCGCCGAGTATGTACGCACACGAGTCGGTTGTGCATGTAGATGTTTGTGTGCATAGATATATATTTCATGGGGTCAATCCGTCGGGTTTTCGCGTGCCGAGTGGCCGGTAGTTAGCGACATGACGGATATCTATTCACCGTCGGGCTACAACACACATTGTATTGTATACTTTATGGGTAACCCACCCACCCGTTCCGCAATTTTATTATACCACGCGTTATTTTGTTAATGCACTCGCGACGCCTCTTATATACCTCGCACAAGCAGAAGATATCATATATTCCGTCGGTTGGAAAACAGGCCATCAAATATTTTTACACCTCTGCTGGCTTTCTATTTCATTTCGTGTCCTTACTGCGATCTCTTCTTTTTTTGTCTCCTTTTTTTTCGCGCGCGAAGGCCCCCTTTTCTATATAATTCGACCGACTTTTAGTCATCCGCCTCTTGACAATCTTTCGCTTTTGCACGCAAGGAATAACGCGCTGATGCATTTGCCAAGTGACGGATGGGTCGAGCTTTATGGTCGAAAGTTGTTTTTTTTTGCCCCAACGTTTTACTTGTATTAGAGAGACTCGGATTTTCCTCTGAGTGAAATATCGCTAAAAGCATTGATGCCGCGGCGTGTTATTTTGATTATTATAAATTGAAAGCCCGGGATCATTGGGAAGCGATTGCACAAACTTAGTATACACAAGTGCATCACCAAGGTTGGGAGGCGAAACATTTGTTGTTTGAAAAAGAAAAATAGAAGAAGAAAATAGCATGGCTGTTATCGTTCGAGGAGAGTCTAGACGAGAGTTTTAAGTGTGATTCCGAATGGGCTATTTCATCATCAAGAGCAGGAATTCGATGTCAGACTATATTATATATATATATATATATATATATCGGCGCTGAGCTTTACGCGAGACCCGATATTCCACGGGTTCGTCGAGGTTTTAATGCTCTTCGTTATCAATTAAGACACGGTCGTAACAATTAATTTCATAGGACTCTGGCGCGCGGGAAATGAGAAACGGAAACTGCTTTACGGGCATCGTCTTATGCGCCGATTCCGAGCTCCAATTCATGCCGCCTCAGCAAGAAATACGATCGTTCGAACTTCCAACATCATAGACCTCAGTTGAGAAACAGATAAAGATAATAAATTGCGCTTGGAATACATTGAGAGGAAAACGGTCAATCTGAACACACTTGAGAGAGCTCGCGCGCAGCCGGTCTTGATTATCATTGTAAATAAAATTAAAGCCTATTTACTTTGAATGCCCATATAACCATTGTACTGCCATGTACACCTTTATGAATAAGGCCAAACCATTACTGGCTTCGCACATTTGGATATTGATTTACGACGCTATTAATAATTCCCTCTTGCGAGAAAAAAATTTTGCACAGCGACATCTTGTAGTGTCAAATAAAAATCACTTTGTTTTAAGTTCATTCAAGATATTTAACAATCTTTACGTTTTACTTATCAACGATTTAAAATCATTTTGATGTTTTTTTAACTTAATTAAAAAGTCTCACAGTGGCGTATTTTCATCGCGTGTCAATTTTCCGACGGATAATTTTATTGTCCCTGCAGCAACAATTTTGACATACTTGGAAAGATTTACGTTCCGTTACTGAAGAACTTGTTGTTTGTTCGATGCAAATTACTTGTGAAGTTCAAGTCACAGGGAATGCGCCGGTCAACCGGGATCGTAGGCTCGCTATTTTTGCTCACGAGCCATCGCGCACTTTTATTCGACAAACAATCCGAAATACCTGCTTGGCTTTTAATTGCAGCGACTTTGCGCGCGTACACCAATGCGCCCGAGACACGCTTGTCTTGCCCCTTTCGATGTTGATAATAATTGGTCTTTGGCTATCTGAACACTAAATCTATGCCCGCGACATAAGCATTCTCAGAATTCCTGCCATCTAATCGGTATAAACTTTTTTTTACCACAATTGCGAATATTTCAATGCTGTTTGTACCGTTATGTCAAACGACTTATCTTCCGCTCTTTATGGTTCAATCAATAAATCCTCGACTCAATCGCGTTTTCAAAATAGCAAGTTTTGCCTTTTTTCTTTTAAGGAACAAAAAGTACACTAAAATAGCTGGGGTGTACGCGAAACGGGTAATTTTAGTATGCCGCATTGCACGCTATTATAGTACCAGACTCACCGTTTTCAAAAGGGCTGAGATGTCAAATGAAAAAAAAAAAAAAAAAAAAAATGAAAGACAATATTCAAAATTATTTAAAATAAGTTCTTGTACAAAAAATCTTATTTTTGAATTGTGATTAAAATTGTTTTTTCTTTTATCTGTTCAACTTTTTCAATTTTGAAAAAGTTGATCAAAAAAATTTGATCAATGTTTTTCTTTTGATCAATTTTTTTCATCAAACTTTGTGCTTAGAAAATTGTATGGGATTGTGCAACTTTTGTCATACATTTTTAAATGGGTTTTTTTTCTTTTTCAACTCAAGATCACGGATAAGGACAAAATTTTTCAACGAACGAGTGGAATTCAAATAATGGATAAAAAGGTAATAATAAAACGCATGACTTGACATTGAATTATGATTTATATCCGGTATGAGGCGGGAAGATATATTTTTTTGTCGTGCAAAAAATGATTTGACAAGTTATAGAGAAGCAGTTGGCGGAGGCAACGATCTCCGAATTCTTCTATGACTGTGCCGCTTTTTCATACGTACGGAGAAGTGCCCGCGAAGTGGGTAAAAGTGTGAGAGACAGAGAGAGGGAGAGAGAAGGAAAGAGAGGACATATCATAAGTTACTGAATGGCGAAGACTTATAACAGTGGTTCGGTACATATTTCACGCTTTTGTTCGATTTTGTCGGGCATTATTTCAGGTTACGTCAAGAAATGCTTTTGGTATCGTGGTTAACCATGCCTCTTTTCTGCAACTCGGATAAAATATGTTTTGTTTCCTGTCTGTGCGAAAACCAGTACGATGATCTACAGTGGAATTGCTTGATGATAACAAAGAAAAAAATAGGTTCATCACAAAATAACAGAGGTCCAACAATCTTTCTGTTTTTTTTTTTTTTTCCTTTTCAATAATTCCGTCATCGTTGATGTTGTATCTAGAATCAACAAACGTTCATTCAGTTTTATATTTGTTGAAAGTTTGTCCCCTCTTCAAAAAGAAAAGCGGAATAATTATTCTGTGATAGTAAAAATAGTTTGTCCGGGTAATGATTCGTTCATCTGAAGCGCGATTCGTCAGAAATATTTCAATTTCCTTTTCATCGTCAGTAACGTCGTCGTCGAATCCAATAGTCGCACTTCAGGATCACCGCTCATTTGAACGAATAATCCTCGAGCCGTGTCCCTCATTTCCTTGCAAAATTACATTACCCCCGAAGTGAGCGCTCCTCTATTCGGCGCGCTCATAACACGTCGCATTATCCATCGCATCTCGTCTCCGACAACAGCAACGTAATTCCATTTTAACGATTACGTACGGTGAGCGCGCGCGGTTTGTATGCCGGCTTTGTCGCGTTGAGGGCGACGATAAAATATATCGCCACTTGCTCTTCTCGCGCGCGCCCAAAGACGATCTTATATATGCGCACCCACAGGCGGATGGACCGCCTGAGTGGCACTTTAAACTATTTTTGACAATATAAGGTTGACTTATGAGCCAAGGTCCTTATACGAGCCAGTCCGACAACCGTCGCGCATTGTGTTTTCTCGTTTCGGGACAAATGATTTACCACCCCCTCCCACTTCCCTTTCACCAATTTTCGTTCGGCAAAAACATGTAAGGGGTTGTTCGCCCCGAGCAGGGACGCAGCGCGACACGCCGCGTATTACATATTTATGGGCTCCTGCTCTCGGCGTGGAAACAAATCTCCAGAATATTTGGTTCCTGATGTTATATTCTCAGGGCCCGCGGCAAAACGCAAGCACGCGCGCGCAACCTCGCATCCCGATTCCTCTCCAATTTTTCGTTTGCTTATTTACTTATTTCACCAGACGGACAATTCACTTACCTTTCATTGCACACAACTCGCGATTTATGCTCATGTGTGTCTGGCGTGTTATTGCGCGCGAGAGAGGGCGCTTTTCATTTTTCTCCTCTCTCGACTCCTTAAGATCTTTCGGCCGAGATAGCGCCGGGGTTTGTTTCTATTGCCGACATGTTATTACGCGGCGGTTTTGATTCCACCGAATTTATGCTTGCTTGACTCCATTACCCGGTGGAGAAAAAATATATATACATTCAATGTACGAGATAAACGAGTTCCCGGGCTGATGTAGAGCGAACAAAAATCTACGGCGCTTTGTTGCGGTGCAAGGATTAGCATTCGGCGTAGTCGAAACGGGAAATTTTCGATTTATTACATCTGTTACTGCCTTTGACGATATCAATAAATTTGCATTTTGAGATTATTCGACTATTCCAAATTCAATTTCAAACTGATTTTGTCCCGGTAAATGAAAAAAAAATTCTACCGGTAGCTTCAAGTTGCTTCAAATTAGTTTCACCCCCTCCTCTTTGGAATCGATGTTTCAAAAAAAGGGAAATAATAAAAATGATGAAAAAAAAGGAGATAAAAAAACAGTGATGATAAAAGTAATCGTGTAATGTTGGAGTGTCATTTATGAAAATCAAACTCTGAGCAATCGTGCAAAGCAGTACATTCTTGCAGTGCCATCGCTCGTTTGTCGTTGGCGATTTTTTTGCAATAAAACTCTCGTGTTTCCGCGAGAGTAACGTCTTACTTTCGCAGATAACGCAAGAATCACGTTTTCGTAAGTACACTATCTGCTTCGAATAAAGCGCCGGGGCTTGTCTTGCGCTCAAACTAGGTGACTCGCAGTATTGTTATCGAAGCGATGTATCAAATAAATTTACATCGGTAGCAGCAACTAAGAACGCTCGAGTGAAAATAGATAAAATGGATAAGACCGATCCGAGCACGGGAAATGATTGCAGACTTCCGTGATAACAGTCGTTTTTTTCCTTCTTTCTTCCTTTCTCTCAATCCAAGTGCAACTCCACTTTGATATAGGTCGCAAGCAAAAACAATAATATCAGATAACGGCATTTTTATTGCAAACATGTGTATAATTTGTGCGTCGCAGATTTGAACGTCAATTTTCGCTGCTGATCTTTTATAAACGATGTTGGATCTTCATCGCGAAATTCAAAAAACAAATGAATTCACTAAATGTTTATTGCAGACTAGGAAAAAAGAAAAAAAAAAAAAAATCTTTACATCTTCAAATGAGTTTACTTTTTTTCTTGATCGATGTTAGAAAAACACATTTTTTTTCCATTTCCACTCAGATGAAAATTAAAATCCGTTTTCGAGTTGAAATTAAATTTTGATATTGAATCTAGATAAAGTGGCAAATCAACTTCGAGATCGGAAAAGTTACATCTTATTTATGATTTTCATTGCGACATTAATAAGAATTTGAATAAAGAAAAGCGATCGTGAATTTTTACGACACCGCTCTCGACCGAGAAGATATATTTTTTAGTAACTCCGACGAAAAACCGGAAGAACTTAACCTCGATTTTGTGTGGTCCAGCGGGATTTAATGTATTGTGGCTTCCGATTTGATTCGGCCATAGTTTACGAGTTTTCTCGCTCCGGGGTCAGTTCGAAGAACCAAGGGTGAACGTCGAATACTGAATCAAGCATCACATTTTCTTTATGCCCGTCCCACAGGGCATTAGGAAACAATGTTGCATATGAAAAAGTGATAATATTATTTACGAATTCGTATTATCAATTTCGGCTCTCCCCTCTCTTATTTTTTATATACCGACCGTAACGCGAATATATTATTTGAATATATGGACGGCGAAAAAAAACAAGTGAGCTGACATGAATATCATCAATGTACTAGGGACTCAGCGCGATAAATTACCCAGACAAAAATTTCATATCTGCGTCATATATACACAATAACAAAATAGTCATACAAAAATTATATATCATTCCCGTTGCCTGGGAACGCAAAAGTTCGAATAATTGAGCTTGAATAAAACGATAAAAAACATTTCAACGCTGCTTTGCATTTTAATTAAAATTTCGAAATGAGGTATGTACTTTTCGCGTTGGGTAATTGATACATTTAAGGGAACAAGTCAAACTTCTGTTGGTTTTCGACCCCTTTTCGTTCAGTCGCCAAGTGTTATATTCTCTTTGATTTTAATGCCTTTTATAACCACCATTCAATAATCACTGGAGACACGCATGAGAACGTTTGACGCCAACTGTCGAGCTGTGTCGAGCGTTAGGTGTCATTTCGAAAATGTCATAGCATTCGTTGAAGTGGAAATGATACTGGCGTTGATTTCGGGTAATCATGTACGATAACATCATACGGGGGGTTGCATGTGTTGCAAATATTATGTCCAGGGCGCTCACCATTTTAGAAAGAAGAAGAAAAAAAAAAACATATCATACTTAAAACCTTGTACATCAGGTAGAGATATATCTGGCGTCATGACTTTTATATGTTTATTAAAGGGCGAGAGCATGTGATCGCAAGAGTTATCAACAAATCTCACCGACCTGGTTGGTAAATTATTAAACACCTGTTTATATGTTAAGTGCAAATCGCCATTAGTTTGAACGTAAAATTCGCAAATGTGCAGAGGGCGAGGGAGGAGACATAAAATTTGAATTAATTCAACTTTCTTGTTACAGTTGCATCGTAAAAGACGGGGGAAGATAGTGCACATGATGAAGCCAGAGAGGTGTTAAATGAAGTATCAAGAAATTTGGAGAGTGACACACCGCTAATCACGAGATTAAAACCAGCCCGGTAGACTAATGTTCGTCTCGTCGTTTCATTTTCGCCCGCGTAAGTAGAATCATTAGCGAAACAGTTGGCGGCTGTTAAGGCGAAGGGGTTGTGCGGCCCACCTCTGGGCGCGCGGTATCGCGCGAAATTCAATTTCAACGTTAAAAGCTCGCGCGTCTCTTAAAAGTAAAGACACCCTTCAAATCTTTGCTCCACTTAATCCATCTTGGGCGGAAAAGAGCTTTCGATTGGGAACACCAGGATGATGAATTATGTACGATCAAGCGAGAAGATTATGATTGTTTTGATCTATGCTCGGAAATCTGCCTGTTGAATTGCCCGACGAAAGGGGGTTTCGCACTTCAATCAGAATTCATAATTTCGATAATGGATTACGTTGCACATCTTAAACTGTAAAAACAAACAAAGTAATTTTTAAAGTTCAATAAAGCGTGTATAAACGAGCCAGACAAAATGTTAAACATTATTTTGACTGTCTCAGAAACTACCTTGAGAACGAAACAAAAAATAATTTGAATTCCACTTTGTTTCAAATTATGATGTTCACTGAAGGGAATTGATATTGATGTTTTGTCTTGCGGTTTCTTTCCGAAGACATTTGCGAGAGCTGGGATGAGTAAATTATTCAGTTAATTTCCGGTAAAGTGAAATTTCACTAAGGTTGGTTGGTTTCATGCGTGGAACAGAGTCGTCGGTTATCGTGGCAACTGTGAGATCAGTCCTAAGTACGTGCTTAGTGCGCTGGAAGCGCGACCGGAGGCGCCTTAATCACGTAATTGCTCGCGAAATCCCTTATCTCTTAGCCCGCGCGGGCCTTGTTCAAACTCGCAAATTTGTGCCTGTAACATCAATCCGAGCACGTCGGGACGCTCGAATGTGCTCGCCAAATGAATCCGGTATTGTGTGTATAAGATGCAATTCGCATACTTATTTGTCTTGCGATCTCGTATATTTTACTGTCTCGCACAAAAGCGTAGGAAGCCTCTCGTCTAAACGCACAAAGTGTACAAACAGTTGAAGCCGCTTTATCTTTCGTAACGATTTATGTTCAAGATTACTTATTTCAGTGGCAACGATAACTAAGCTCCGTAATGGCGCGCTATCGCGACGCAGACGAATTTATACGCACTGTATAACACGAATAAGTTTACATATTTGTAAGGGATCTTTGCTTAGGATAACTATTTGTTCCAATCAGCCGTCAACTAGTTTGCTCTTTCAAACACGAATTTCAAATTTTACAAACTTTTTAATCTTTTCAATTTCAAACTGCAACACTAAAAACAAAAATTGATTGTCAACAAAGTTCATCGTGCTGCTGCCCGATAAAGAATTTCATTTTTTTGGGGGAGAGGGGAAGATTAGATTTTCGTTGAATGTGGAAGTGAAAACGGGGAGAACGTTGTATCAATTATTTCTATTATGTTTTGTCATTTCTCATTCGACGTTTATGGGGTGCTTTAGGACCGGGGGAAAGTATTGTGCGAAACATATGAGCCCTTGCAAAATGAAAAATCTGTTCGAATTAGTAGCTCATATCGGTAATAGCTTTAAATTTATAGACACCGAGATGTGCATACCGAAGTACAAAAAGATTGTTTGCAAATGAGTTGGGGGCAAGTGTGAAAGCTTTTTTTTTCTATTGCAATATGCATATTTCGACTGAAATTGTCAAAAGACAAACAATCATAAATTGCGTGATACGTGTCGATATCGGTAAAGTGTCATCCACTTCGGCAGAAAATTTTAACGCAATCTACATTCGAACCCTGGAATAATTTTATTCCGCAACCAAAAAAAAAAAAAAAAAAAAAAAAAAAAAAAAAAAAAAAAAAAAAAAAAAAACAAAAATTGATTGTCAACAAAGTTCATCGTGCTGCTGCCCGATAAAGAATTTCATTTTTTTGGGGGAGAGGGGAAGATTAGATTTTCGTTGAATAGGACGATTGAGAGGCGCGAAATGGAACGCACGTCATTTTGGACACTCGGCATGCAAATTGCAAGCAATCCGACGCGGATCTGTGAATCGATCGAAGCGCAGAAGTGTCATGGGGAACTGGCAAATAACGCGAAAACGCGGCATCGCCCGAGGGGTATATGACGCGTGGCATTGCGTGAACGAGCACTCATTTGAATCCGAATGGAGGCGATTTTCGCGAAGGATCTCCCAGCCAGTCGCTGCCATTTCAGTCGGGGGAACCACTTTTTGACATAAGTGCGATGCCCACAATATGTCACTGACAGAGAATCCCCTACAACACGCTGGCTTCCCCGAGCTCGCCATTCCGCTACTCAATTTCATCGTATCTCTATTTCACTAGCTTATCAAATATATGACACGCTGTCTTTATCACTTTATCGATATTTTATTCTATCTTACGATCCGATTCGTAAGTGACAATTTTGACCGAAAAAGCTTCGAATCGTGAAAAAATACGTAAGATAAAAACTGAAAAAAGATGAGGCGACTGAACTGGGAAAATAATTTTTCGACTTGTCTTGTATTTTTTTGTCAAAGATAAAAGGAAGGAGAGAAAAAACTAGTTTTCATTTGAAGAAACTAAACTGAAGAAAGACGATTTTGGAAGTTTATTTTCTTTTAAATCTTGAAAGCTTTTTCGTTCAGTATGGAAGAGGATAAAATTTTTGAATTTTAATTAAAATTTCGTCCCTGAGAGATGTTCGGTGTCTGTTTTAGTTTAGAAAGAGGGAGTCGTTGCCAAAATCGTGAATGCTCTTTTGTTTTTTCGACGTCGGTGCACATTGATGCTGCCGTCGCAATCGTCCTCGTCAGAAGATACATTGCCTTTAAAGCTTTCGACACCCTTCATAACGTTGAAAGAACTGCGCTGATCTCGAGACGGTATTACTTCTTTCTTCCTGTCGTCTTTCTCAGGACTCTTTGACATCCAAAGACAAGGAAATGACTCTCGATTAGTATGGCCGGATGATAACCACCCCAGCGCGCTTTTCTTCCCGCAGCGCCCGTGTGTCTCGATTTCATAAGGTACTTTAACGCGATCCTCAACCGCAGCTTTGGGCCTTACACTCATCCTTTCCATTTTCTGTTTCTTCTGTTGCCGAGTGCTGTCACTCCATTAAAGTAATGAAGACACTCGCCGACCAGCCATCGCCAGTCAAAGGGGAACTTCTTCCAAGGAATTTATTTCAAAACCAGACACTCCGACGGTTAAGCTTGAAACGAATGTCTTTCTTCTTTTCTATGCTCCTCTTTTCGACCTCTTCCACACAAATTTTTCAATCAGCCCCCATTCTTTATTTGCAACTTCATTTTTTATATTGTACTCTGCCTCTGCCTCAAAATGTGCCATTTACGTATTGCAACGATTTTTTTTTCACGCGCGCCACATCAAAGAAACATTTCTTTTACGATTTCTATGTTTTTACAAAGAAAAAGAAGTTGTTTGTTTTCTCTCTCTCTCTCTCTCTCTCTCTCTCTTTCTTTTGGGATATAATTTTTGTCTAATGTTGAGTGACGTTAATCAATTTTTGCCAAAGTAGATGTTTGGAACAGAGTCTTCGCCAAAGTTGAGAAAATGCTCCGCCAGAAGCTTTTAAAGTAATAAAGAGTAACTCAATTTAAAACAAGGACCCGAAGCATTGTCTGATAATATGAAAGTATCGCGGAAATGAAGGATAGTCACGGAGATGTATTCAACTCTCGGGGTCCTCGTAAGATAAAACAAGAAGATAAATTGTTGAACCCTTTCTTATTTAGGTAACAGGTAGAATTAGATGATAAGGCAGGAACATTTTTTTTTTTTTTTCATTTCTCCGGTCGAGAAAAAGTCGCCCAATAAAACAAAAGCTAAATGGTTTTTTAAATGACGGTCTCATTTTTTTGCGAATACAACATTGTTCCGGTAAAAATGTAAAAAGAGGCACGAATAATCATAACTGTTTTGCACATCATCCCTCTCGCCGAAGCAATCGAGAACCGTGTAACGTGTGGATGCGCACAAAATGATATTCGTTCAATCCAAAAATTTAATTAAACGCCAGGGCGAAAACAAAACGGGGGAAACCTCTCGACTAAACAACAATCAAGCATCAAATCAAACTTATTTGTATTCATACGGTCATCATATCACCGTGGCCAACGCGCAGTTCAATTTCGCAGAGACGCATTTGTATATTTTGCCTGTGATGATTTTTCTTTGATAAAAAACAAAACAATAAATGGAAAATCTTTTACACGACTGAATGGCATTAAATTATTTTGACTCATTTTAATAAAACAGTTCAAAAAGCAAAAAAAAAAATAACAATTAAAAATAATCTCGTATATGAATCTGTGAAATTTCGTTCAAAACATCACGTGCCTAGATGTGGAACTTATTTTCTTCGTTGGTTATAACAAATGCGGGGACAAAATTTTTGCTCGCGACACCGATGAAAATAAATCTAATCCTCTCTCTCGGGTGAATGTCTCGGTGAGCTTTTTTGCGCCATCCTTCATCGTGGATTTTATTGTTCGATTGCCTGCAGGCTTAGCCGGTGCGCTTTATACGTGCACGTATAGCGTGCGCCCTGGCTCGGGGAGCACGTTTTCATCGACGAGAAGAGGAGCGCGCGCGTCGGTTAAATCCTTCGCTCTCGAGGTCCGCTCCTATCTGCGTGATCTCAAGTATGTTTTGCAGTGCTTTGCGTGTTTCAACTTGCCCCCGTGTCGAGGGGGATCAAGAAGCGAGCGACGCCTATAATCCGCGTCGGCTCGGAGCATCTCGGTTAACCGTAGATTGCGAAACAGTGCATAAACTTTATTCCTAGTTTAGTGGAGTTTGGATAAACGAAAACCTCTTTGGGGCTTGGCACGATTCCACTTTGTAAATAGAACCAACTGCCTCGGCGCTAATGGACAAAAACGCGCATAAAAGCATCACACACACACACACACCCCTTCCCCCCCTCGGCGCAATACGCTGGGCGCTCATTCAATGGAACTCTCGCCTCTCCGCATTCATGCAAAATATTCTTCGCGAGCTGGCTCGGCCGCGTGCAATATTTAATGCTTTACCTATTGGATAAAAGTTCGAATGAAAACATTATTCTCTTTCGCTTTAAATTGAGACGCGAACGCCAGAGGATGGCCGCTCTGCGGAAACGCGCCAACCGTGGTTATTTATTTATTCGAATATTGTGTGATAATGGAAATAAATTTTTCAGCAAACGCGCGATAAATTGTGAAAATGATGGCCCTTTTTTTTCGACCCCCCCCCCTCCCCCCTTCAACCAACCGTTCTCAAAAAAACGGTTGGTTGTAAACGGCGTTATAATTCAAAACGAATTATAACGCATTTCCACTGAAGTTGTCTTGATTGTCGTGCCATTTATTCGAATTACCACTGGGCTTTGGAAACGGTTTTTTTTCTACTATTAATAAATCTTTCACGGAGAAATTAAATTGAATAAAAATCTATGATAAAATGACCAAACAGATGAACAGATAAAAGAATCCGCGGTCAAAAAGTTGATGATCGGGTTCAGAATCAATTTGAAATTTGGTTAAAAAATTGATTAAAAATGTTTGTTTTGTAAATATTTTTGAAAAAAAGTAATTGATAACTTGAAGTGGTTTCTCTCCATAGTTGGTCCCCACGCGGTGCTTTTTATAATGTCATATTGAAAAAAAAAAAAAAGTTTCTCAAGTGTCATCACGAAACAAAAACACATTCGTCCATTCCACGGGACATTTGAAAAAACAATCAGCTTTGTTGGGTGGAACATAAGAGGATTAGAACACGTTTCGAAGCATGACATCTTTGTCAATCGTGCACCGACGACGGAAGCCGCGAACCGGCCAGATGTCGCGGCCCCCGGTCGCGTGGCCGTAACGTGCAGTTTGGTTGTCTGGCTGCAATAATGAACGTCTAATGCTGTCACTGGTTGCGGACTTATTGACTTTTCATTTGTCGCGGCGGACCCAATGCGACATTATATGCCACGCGGGGTGTACTTTGATTTGGTTCGCGAAGGGCACTCGAGCTACGCGCAAACCATCGTTGCAACGTAAAATTAAAGGGGCAGAAACAATATACAAATAAATATACTGAAACGGACTGGTTGAAGGGCCGCTGCAACCGTGATGCGATTCTCGGCGGATGAGGAGCGTGAGAGCGTTGACGGAAGCCCTGTGAATGGGCGCGTTCGAGGCCAAAAGAGCTCACTCAAGTCGTGCAAAGATACCGATCTCGAACAGGTGACAATCGTGGGAATTCGATGACGATTGACGGCCCGGGGATGTTTGGCTCCTGGGGATGCCAGTTTTGACTGACGTTTGACAATGACAAGTCGATCAAGTGGCCTGGCGCGTGCCCAACCACTTATTAGATCAATTACCGAACGACGGGCCTTCATTATTATATGGAGCCTCTCCCACCCATTTTGTTGCTCTCCGCGTTGTTTTATGGCGTTGAATATGATGGAGGACATTTTGTAATTTATAGCCCCGACGTTTTCCACTAACACTAATTGACAACTTGCCGTGCGTTCTCGATATATACTTTCGGCTTCAATCGATTCCGCTGTTTCTAATAATATGAGTGATTCATTTGTCATGCATTAGCAATTCTATCTAACTGTCGTCATTAAATATTGCACACGCGCACCAAAAGTCGCGCCGTTCAATCTCTCTCTCTCTCTCTCTCTCTCATTTTGCAGGTCAACATTTAAACAATGTTGCCTCGATGGTTATCTCTCGTTTCACCAAATAGTTTTTGATCGCTACATTTCAGCAGACCAATTTTGGTTTTAAAAAAGGTTAATTTTGATGAATCTTATCTTGTTTCTAATTAATTTAATTAAATGCAAATTAATTGAAAAATGATAATGAGATCAATCAGAGAACTCAAAAAGATTTCGGCGGGTGTATCAAAGAAAGGTGATTATTTTTCTTTGTTCAAGAATGAAGAAGGGGGTTTGTGTTTCGGTATGGTTTTTGGTAAGCAGCCAAATGAAGGCTGCAATGGTAAGTAATTGGCTCGGAATGAGTTTCTCGGGACACAATCGCAGGAGCTAAACCGAGGAGGAAAGTAGCATGATGTAATGGTACCACTTTGGGAGTCAAAATATTGTACCGTTCATTGAAGTTGGGTAATATCGGATAACGCGACACATGCAGACAATGGTAGCGGCGCAATGCTCATCATTAGCAAAGACGCAGCGCAGAAGCCAAGACAAAGGTCGCGGTGTGTATGAACCGTCGGGCGTAATCACCCATATGTACCGTTTAACAATGCTGCCGTTGCGCGCGGGTACTCGAGATCCTCGCACGAGGATTATCCATTAGAGACCCTGTTTAATCGGACCTCTAAAGTTTCGCGCTCGCAAGATAATTGGCTTCTCCGTCGGAGTATTTGCGAGACGCTTTTGAGTCAAAAAACCGAAACAAAAAGAGAACAAGAAAAAAAAGGTACAGAGGCGAAAGAAGCGAAAAAAAAAAAGAAAACATACGGCGGAGAGAAGAAAACAACGCTGAGGAGCGGGTGCGTATCGCCCCAGCCGAAAGAATGAAGAGGTTCAAGGGGTTGCGCCAGTGTAAACATGTCAGACGCAGCAGCCGCCATTAATTAGAACCCTCCCGGTTACCGACAGAAAAGATTTTCACTCTATCTCTTGTCTCGCAAATATCTCGATTTCATCCGTCTTTATTACCTTTGAATGCACTACAATTAACTGCCTACTGATTTATAAATTAATTTTTTACCCGCCAGGACCCGTATATCAAACTCACAGCTATTCAATCCCATTGTTTCAGACTTGCGAGTAAGATTGATTGCGGGACAGTTTAGAATCAAACGGATCACAACTTATAGAACTCCGGTTTACATTGTACAATGGAGTGTAATAAAAATAATAGAATCTGTAATTAAGATCGTTATTGTCCAATAATTTTGCCATATTTAAACATGTTAATGTATTTTAAACTCTAATATCTCGATAACTGCACAACCACAATAAATGAAAGAATCAAATTAATTACGTGGTATTGCTTTCAAATTTTAATCTTATATTTGTAAATTGCATCCAAACTTTAGGAGAAACTATTTTCAGAAATGAAACGACTCAATTTGATTCAAATAGTGTTTCATCTATCGTTCAATTTTTTCTTTTCCAATTGAATAAAAGTTCGCGGGCTGTTAATAATTGGGTTGAAAGATTAAACGGGATGAAAATTCGGTGGAAAATTGTCAATAAAATTGTGTAATGCTGTTGTGTGAAGGTGTGCGGGTGGCAGTTATAAAAGGTGCACACAAAGGTGTGCAGCCATTGCATAATGACGAAACATTTGACGATAAATTGTCGTGTAATCATCTTGTTTACATTGAAAGCGAAACATTACCATACATCATATCGCCTCTTGTATGCTGAATAAATTTTCCTCGTTGTCCCGGGTTTAATTCATATGTTTGAAAAATATATGAACCCGCTCGCCGTTAGTGGAGAACGACGAAATGCAAAAATTATATGAATTTGCGAATCTTGCAAAATTTCGCCATTGATATTCATGCGCTTTAATAAACCAGTAAACAATTTTGCGCGCGAGAATGGTATATATTCAAAAGTCTAACAACATTTTCATTTTCATTCCTGGTTTTTCCAGTTCACTTACCGCCCACTGGTGTAAAAAGAAAAAAAAGGTAATGAGACTGAGACAGAGAGAGAGAGAAAGAGAAAGAGATAAAATGATTTTTTGTATTTTCCATTTTTAAAAGTAAATTGTTGCTTTTTTTCGAAAGCGCGCTTCTTTCTTCGTATGATATTACATTTTTTGTTGGCAAACGTGTGCAGTGACACATGACAAGATTATCACTGGGTCGGAACCAACAGACCGATTAAACAGTAACAAATTTTATATTTCCCTCTCGCGCAATATCAAACACAGTGCAAAACTTTCTATGGCATTTCATTTTATCGACATCGATTATTGAAATTCTTGATTACTCTTTTGAACAAGTTCGTGATTAAATGTCACGTTGCAAGATGTGATCCACAGTATTCTGTTTGTGAACAAAAAAAAAAAAAAAAAAAAACTCGTCTGTGAAAATATTTTTCAATTTTACCCAATTCTGAAGTGTGCGTTGCGTACGCTTTTTTTTTT
>JAQQRF010000567.1:0-38995 GCA_030523145.1 Trissolcus brochymenae
AACCTGAGATGGCTTCTAGAATTACAGGATCCCGCGTAATTTTTGTCCAAGCATGCATAAATTTTGCCAGTCTTCCGGCGATTTGTACCTTTATTGGTTCTGCGTCCTTTGGCGAGAGTTCGATCGGCGTCTCGTTGGGGGGTTTTGCTTTGCCTCGTGAGACGTTTGAGGAGCGTGTTGATGTTGGCTCTGGTAGAACTTCCGGGCAAAGCTTTTCGTGTTTCCCTGGGCCGGTTTTGGTTGATTTGTCGTCCTCGGGGCCTGCGTGGGGTTCTTCACGATTGTTGAGTTGTTCTTTGTTACGTGTTTTACCAGTTTGTCTGCAGCTGTCGCGTCCCGCACTTTTGCGAGGAATTGTTCGCCGAAGAGTTTTTTGTCGACAGGTGAGTTATCCAGAGCATTCTAAGCAGATAGCGTCAGCATTGGTGTCATCAAAGAACGTCTGGCCTTTGATATGTGATGTTGAATATGTGAAAGTAATTGCCCTGTGTCACTGGCGAGTTCGAACACTTTTTTGGTTTCCCACTGCTGCTCCGGCTTAAGAAGCCCGGATATTAGGTTGACTTGCGCTGCAATGGTGGACCCTACGATGTTTTATGTGTAAAGTTGGTACGGATCCCTCTTCACGGACGTCAGTGGAATCTCTTGTTTTATTTCAACGTTAAGGATTGGAGGTCTGGCTAAGTCCAAATTCTGTGGAATTGGATGTTTTTTCAGAAGAGAGTCTTTCACTTCCTTAGAAAGTCCACTTGAGAGTATCGGATTCCATCTCTTAACAATAAGGATATGTATCGGAGGGCCAGTGGCGTCCGATTGTATGTTAGCTCCCTTGAGGTCCTTCTTGAAATCGGCTATGTATTCAGGGATTACGCCTGTGTCGTTCGTCTCCTCATTGTTGAGGGCAAAGGTGACATTGCGGGCACTCTCGGTCGCCGTCGTGTTTTTTGGTGTGTCGCAGGCACTCGCGGTACCTGTCGTGTCGTTCGACGTGTTGTTAGTGGGCATATGTTAGTGGGATTGCCTCTACAAATTTGTAAAAAGAAATGTGTTTACACACATGTTATTGGTTGTGTATGTGTATATTTTTCCTTTTACTCACCAAGAGATGTGGCATATTATCTGATTCCAAGTTACTTGAATGCGCGGTATGCGCGTCACCTGTATCGTTGTTTGTAACGTTTGTGTCTTTACTGGCATTTGTAGCCGGGTCGTCTATTGACGGTTTGTGTATTAAGAGTCCTATAACTTGTGCTAGTTTGTCTTCGATCGTGGAGATCCTGTCATTTTGATCATTAATAATCCGATAAGGATCAAGCTCTGAGCGTGATGAGAGTGACGAGCGACGGCTCGATGTACTGTGAGACCTAGATCGGGAACAAGAACGATTGTTGGATGAGCGACCGAGAGCGTCTTCGAGGTTAGGTCTGCTTGAACGCTGTCGTTTGTCCCGAGATCTTGATCGAGCGCTTCTTTTGCAGTCCGGAGACTTGTGGTGGCGTTTTCGATGACTTTTGTCACTCATTTTCACTCACTTCTTTTAATTATGTGTTTTTCATGAGAAGGTGTGAAAAGCACGTGCTGTTAGTCGGGCAACAAGAAACACTAAGAAATAGTATTGCGATCCGCGCACACACCAGGCTCCCACCATAGGGAATTTTTTTCCTTGGCGGGAGCTTTAAATTTGCTTGTTGTGAGGGCGTGACTTGAGACACGACTACACTTATTCCTCTCGGACGAAACACAACATAATTATATAGTTTCTGGAAAATTGTACTTTGCAAAAGAGTTAAGTTTTGATTAAAACAAGCCCTTGCATAAAAAGCTAACATATTTCTCTGTTAATACTTGGCGATCGTAAAGCTGCGTGATCAGACCAAGAAAAAGTTGCCAACGTAGTCACTCCCAAGGGAAAATTGTCATTGAATGTATCACACAAGGGAAACAAAGTGAATAACAAACTAGTTTCAAATTATAAGGTAGTCCGCAGTGTCTTCCCGAGTAATTAGATTTACGATACAACATGGTTACGGTATCGGCTTTTGTTTCGAAATAGCGACCTCCTTTTGGGATAATTGCCCATGTCGGTAGTATTATTTAAAGTGCGTAGCTTGAATTATCGAGAAATTTGATATGCACTGATTACGATCTGATATCGATTAGAGCGCAAACAATTTTCGGTAGAATTCGTAATAGCCACTCTCTGGCTGACGGCATTCTTCGACGCGTCTAAGAATAGCAATTAAACGTTTGAGTTGCAGCTCCGTATTGGGTAATTATAGAAAAGAGGTAAAATATACGAGAAAAAAGTCATTTTTTGTTTTTATTTTAGTTATAATTGTCACTTACACATATCACCAGCTTTCTGACTGATGTTTTTTCAAAAGTTTCACACACAAGATAATAAAAGTTTAGGTCATAAATTATTTCTTCTGTTTGGCATTAATTTTAAATGGGTATTCGCCATTATCAAGTTTATGGGTTTTATAGTTAAACTTCTAAAGCCAACTCACTGCTAAAAATTCATTCTGAAATTAAGTTAATTATTTTACCAAAACTGAAGATTGTTTAACAAGTAATCTGACATCTAGTGTCAGAGGTTTAAATTGATATATTTTGTGATTTTAAGATATTTTATAATAGAAGTTGATTAATTGAAAGCAATTTTCATAAATTAAAATACAAGACGGAAATAATTAAAGTGAAGTCGATTTTTAAAAAAAAAGAGAACTGATACAAATAACAAAAATGCATCTTAGAAGAATATTTTTTACTACAAATTAGCATAAATGCTATTCCGTTGTTCAAGTAATCTCATTTTACGATGAAATTGTGATCGAAAGCTGATTATGTGTCATTGGCCAACGTTGAATAATTAAAATTACCAGACAAATGAAATGCATAATATCATAAACGGACAAATGAACCACTTTGTTATATTAGCGGATGAAATATCACAATCTACTTACAAAACTGAATTTCGTCATTATTTATAAATAAATTACTCAACCAAATATTTATTGATTAATATTAATATCATGTTGAAGACCTGCTAAACTTATTTTAACTGGAAGTTTTTCATTTGTATTGTTAAATTGAAGTTTCCCAATACCTGAAAAGAATGTTTGGAATTTTTTTCGATAGTTTTTCATAAAAAAAAAAAAAAAAAAAAAAATTGTCCACACGGACCATGCTAAAACTTCCTAAGTAAAAATGTATACATGGCTCCATAAAAATGGTACATTTGAAGATACATTTAGAGATACGGTAGTGTATCTAGTCAAGTACGCAAAAAAAAGGCTAGACGCAGTTTTTTCAACAAATCAGAGACGATTCTCCAAGTACGTGAAATTAGTTCCTTGAACCCAAAAAAATCATAATTGCTGCTCCTTGCCCTTTTATTATAAATATTAATTTGAAATTATTTTTTTTTACTTTTTTTTATCTCTTCAGTTTTATAAAACATATATGTAACCATATATGTTGCATAATGACTCATTTATTTTGCCATATAATTTACGTATACAAATTTTATCATACATGTTCTATATATGCTCATCACTTGTGCTCCATAAATGGAGCCAGTTATGAATTTTCACGTGAATTAACAAAAATTAATTCATAAATAATGATGCACTTAGGTTTTTTAAATAGATATTAATATTATAATAAGAATTAATAGAACAAAGTTTATTTGTTCATTTATTACGTTATGCTTTTAATTTTTCTAAAAATTTTAATTATTTAACATAGATGAAGTACACATAATTAACGTTAGATCACAATTTTATTATAAAATGAGAGTACTTGTACAACCTAGCAGCATCCACGTTAATTTTTACTTGATAATGTTCCATTGAAATGCATTTTTTGACATCTTTCATTTTAACTGATAAAAATTTCCTTCAATTTTTCATTTTCTTTTACAAGATCAGTCTCATAAAATCAGAAAATGTATCAATTAAAACATCGGACATTAGGTGTCAGATTATGTATCAAACATTCTCAATTTTGATAAAAAATTATTTCAATTTCTGAATGGATTTTTGCAGGATGGCATTTTTGACATCAAAAGTATAATAAAACCCATACCCCATATGTTGGCGAATAACAAGCACCTTTTTAATTTTATTCAATTTTAAATTTAACATCGTTGGTCCATACAAACAGAAACTTCTATTCGAAAAGTAAATATGAGACATAAACAAGACATATGCACGTAACATATTATGTTTTACGTCAAATAATTATGTTTTACCATCTATGTGTAATCTTCAGAGATGCACCATTTTATAATTTATTGTTTGGATATTTAGCTTCAGATCAATTATCGTCTGAGTAATGAACAACATGACATATTATCAAGTTACAATGTTTCATCTCAGTAAGATATACGTAAATGCGACGTAACTAATGGGAGATTAAAAGTAATTACAAATTAACACATGTTAGATGAATTTATAAAATCCGAACTTGATTTTTTGACGTTTGCATCGACTAAAATTGACACAAATGCGGTGTGGTTTGCAGCGTTTGATGTTTGTCTGCAAGTTTATTTGCATCGGACAGTACGAATATTTCAGAGAATAATATGTCGATGTGAATATGAACATGAGAATAGTACTTTTCAATTGCACGTATTTTCAACTTTTGATTAATTGATCAGAATGTCATTTCTGATATATCGAACTAGATAAAACTATTTTGATATATCTATCGACGTGAGCTGTTAAAACTGAGATATGGATATTGATGGTTATGCATATTCTGGTAAACCGCAATACTACGACAATTTTTCAACTCCTCTTTTGTTTGCTGACGAGGCGAGTCAATAAACTATACTTATTTATTTTTAAATCTGATATTTTCAATAACAAGGCATGTTTGAAGATGTGTTTGTGCGAATAATAAAAAAGGCATTGAAAACTCACCATTCAGTACGTGCACGGCGACTGTGATTTTGGCTTTTTCTGGCACCACGCAGCTGTAATTCCCGGCGTGTTTCGGCGTAGCTTTTTCAACGACAAGGGTGCTAACGACGACTTGTACTTCTCTACTCTCTAAAATATCAGTGGTTCTATTTTCACTGGAACAAAAGAATTCGATTTGCAACTCGTCATTGGTTTCCATATGGTCGACTCAATCAAAAACAGAGTACAAAACTTTTCTTTTTTATTAACACGTTTCAACTATTTATCAATGCCTATTTTTCAACTATTCGTCAAAAAGAAAAACAATTTATTTCGTGACAATAAAAGAGGAAAACCCTATTTCTGTATTTGCGCTGAAATTATTTCAGCGAATTTAAAGTTAACCATCAGTTTTTTTTGTTTGCTTTTTCGAATAACTTTTTAATTATGTTTAAAAGGTCAATCTAGTGTATAAAAAACACATCAAATGATGAATATTCATTATTACATATCAAATTACAGTTATGACAGAAAAATTTTCATTACGAAAATGTTTGTATAAAATAAAAGACACTTTACACTCTGTGAAACAATCTTTTTCTCATTAAAAATTTTTATATATGAATAATGATATTAATGAATAAATACACATTTTATCAAGATATCAAATACCAAATTCTTAAAAAATGGATCAAATTTATAGGACTTGTTTGTCAGATAATAACAAAATTAAATTTTGTTTACAATTTAGACAAAATGATAGACATTATTATTGTTGATATTGTTATTGTTTTCGCCGTGAGATCGTGACTGTTGAAAATAATCTTATTCATTCATTTAATACTATACAAAACAATTTAAATTTCATAAAATAGCATTGCAATGAAAAAAGTGTCCTTTATACACTCCGCACAACAATTAGCGGTAAAAAAATGGAAATTTTTAATCCTTCATAACAGTAGCGAATTTCATTGTGAATTAGCTGATTTTTTGTTTGTTTGGAAGAAGATTAACTCAACTTCAAGATAATCACGTTAAAATTCATTTTTAATGAAAATCGCCAATGTTATGAAGGTTTGAAAATTTCCATTTTTTAAGGGTGGACCGCTAATTGTTGTGCGGAGTATACAATAAAAAGAACTACGTCTAAAAATACCTATCGTAGTCAAGTCAAAATAATGATAAATATTTGTCACATTATTTTACTTATACCATATTGCATATCAAAAATCAATTGAGCCCCAGATTCTAAAACGGGACTTACGCTCGAAAGTTGCCCGAAGCGTTTCCCAGATCGAGAGAATATTCATTGTAAACAAAATTATTTCAAAATGAAAAATACTACCTTGCACAGAACGAAAATGCGCATCTTTTTTATACCGAGCTTTTTTATCGAAAAAAATTTTTTGAACGTGAAAAAAAATCTGAGGTAGTATTTTTTATTTTTCATTTTGAAATAATTTGTTTTAAATGAAAATTCCCTCTAAATTCCCGATAAACTTTTGATTCGTGATTATGTTGTCATCGCATTATACGAAATTTAAATAATTAGAAATATTTTCATTCATATTAATACAAAGTTTTATGCGTTGATATCATTATATGAAAATGCCACAAATTTATTTGGTGCATGAAATTCTAGTTCAATGATATTTTCCGATATTTAATTACCATGCACTGTAATGTTCAATTTATCAATGATCAGTTTCAGCTTTTTAGAGAATAAAATTAAAAATCGGGTCTTCTAAAATTTTATCATTTGGTGGAAATCATTTTCGATGCTGATTCGTAGAAAAAAATCGTAATTGTGAATATATAGATGAAATTAGAAAAAAAAGCATGTGAACTTTCAAAAATGACTGAATTTTTCTTAAAATGATTTGAATGGAAGTGTAAGTTTCAAATGATCTGAAAACATCGAAGAAGAATTTGAAACGTGTTTTTTCTCATCGATATTTCGACACTACTTTTTATTGGAGGAAAAAAATTGAAATTCCGTAAGTCAAATATTTCTTCAAAAATATGTATTTGAAAAAACAATGAAAACTCTATTTTTTCGACAACTCTATATTTTTAGTTTTTAAGTATTTCAAATAATATATTTTTATGAACATTTTTATACGAAATTAATTAGTGCTAATTTATCTCAAAATTATTATGACAATCCTGTTTAAATATGTGTCAGTCAATGTCAGGCTTGAACTGTACAGGTATCTCAAATTCCAAAGAAACGTCAAACTTTACAAACCTGATGTTATCTTCCGTTAGGGTTTCATCGCCCCTGGTCCACAGCACACTTTCGTTATGAATATCTTTGACCTCACACTTCAGTCTTAATGCGCTCCCAGCTTTTAAATGTCTCTCTCCAGATACAATTCGTCCTGAATCGTCCATTATAGTTAGGATCGGAGCTAAAACCAAAAATACATGATACGGATCATTCAACAAACACAATCATGCTGAATCAAAAATAAATTCCTAAATATTAACATATGTAATTCAGATATATTTCATGTGTATCGGATCTATAATTATAGGTAAATTCATAATTGGATTTTGAAGCAACAATAATAATATTTATGCAATTCAATATAATTTATATAGAAAAAATATGTATCATGTATGTTACTCAGTCAAAAAAAAAAACATAATCCTCTATGTATTCTTGCTTATGCCTCTATGTATTCTTGCTTATGAGAGTATAGCCATAAAAACTCCAGAAAAATGATAAAAAAAATTTTTCATTTTGAGAATAGTTCAATACAGAACACAATGAAACATTGAAACTGCCACTGGTAATTTAAAATTTAATAAACATCGCCTTGGGTTATTTCTGAGCTTGGTTCATTTTTCACTTCAGTCTCTCGCGTCTAATCATTTTTTACATAATTCTCCATACATCACAGCTCACCCAGCCTAATTTCGTTAATGCCGTCGTTTTGTTTTCGACTTGGCAGCTCACAGGAGTCTTTGTGAGTTCCTGATTGAAACGCAGCACGTAGCCCGTAAACAAATTGAAGTGCAAAACATTTACAATGTACTCTCTCGGTTATAACAGCGAGACCAAAAGATAACGCTTTCATTTTGTACGGCGCGTTTTCACAGGCACAGAATAAGAAGACCAAGCTCGAGGAGAGGACGGAGAGATTGCTATTAGAATGCAACGCGACACCCAAGTTGCCATTCTGCAAGCAGCTACTATGTAAATTTGATGGTTTTCTTTTGATCTGCAGTCCACGCCGTGATAGCGTGACATTGTATATCTTCAATGGAACTGCGAGGATTATTTTTTCTTGTATTTCAACACTTGGACGCATTCGATTTAGGTGGATCATAATCAACGAAACTAGTAATCCTCGGCACATCAAAGACTCAAACAACAAATAAAACCAACGAACCATTAACGTACAAAAGTATTTTTTTTTAATAAAAGAAAAAAATGTTATGTCTGATGAATAATAAAATTGTAGTTTGAATATTGCAAGCTACAATTAACTTACGAAGGTGAGCCAATAACTCTTCGGCCAGTAATCCTGTGAAATAATCATTAAACTGGGCAATTAATCGACGAGATTGGCGAGTTTAATTGCCTTCTGGCGTGAGAGAGGTTTTTTGCAGTGCATATTGGTCCACCGGATGTGATCATTTGAAGAAATTCAATGAAGCAATTCATTTCTTGCCTGGCCATAAAAAAGTAGCGCCAATCCATTTTCAGGAGGACGTTATGAAAGAAGAGACATTGCGAGGGAGCGACTGTCATACCAACAGAATAAATGTCGTCGGTGTAATAAGGTACACAGATGGATCACTGAAATGGCACTGACGAGTAATTCGTCACTTTACTGGCGCGTCGTTAGCACTTCTCCTAGGATCTAGTTAATATTGATTGATTTTACTAATAACACCTCTAACGGTTTTGCGTGTGAAAATTTACGTATGACGCACACGCTGTGTGCATAAAATGAAACTTTTGTCAGTAACTCAAGAAAGTTATTCCTTACAGTGAAGAGATTTGAATTCTCTCAGCGACATCATGGTTTCGTAAACAGCAATTAGTTTTTCAGATTAATCGAAAAGAAAAAACACTTATACGCAAAATTTATCTTCGCCGTATATATGTCACTGGAGCAGTTGGAGTAATTGTGAATGATGAAGTGATATGTGCGACGAAATTGGACACATCATTCATTTAAAACAATTATCCCTAAATGTTTTAATTATATCAATTTGGTATTTATAAAACAATTACTCCAACTGTCCTATCATTTTTTAGAGAAAAAATTGTTTTGACTTTATTCCACAAATTTTTTTCAATTTTACAACAAATGTTCAAGTGTTTTTCTTTGTTGAAGATATTTTTTTGGTTATGGAATAAAATATACTTGAATAGACCAAGAACTTTTATTCTCGGCTCGTATTCAAAACTACAAACTTTGTCAATCAAGAATTTTACTCCTGGATCAATCGGTCTTCTTTTGTAGAGTGAATAAGTGGAATACATTTTGATAAATTCACAGGGGAAAAACATTGCTGTTAAAATACTTTGAACGTCTTTCACAAGTCGAAAATTTTACTTGAACAATTTTTATTATACGTGATCCAGGACGTGAAAAAGTGATTCCGCAGGGAATCGTACGACATTTGCTAACCGGGAGTTTGGAAACGTTTATTATTTAGATTTTTGTTCCGTCTCTTTTTCTCTTCCTCATCCTCACTCCTTTGCTATTGTTTCGTAACGAAAGAAAGATTAGTTCGAAAGCAGACAAAGCAGACACACGACAAAGTGTGCATTCAGAATGATGAGTATTTTTGTTTCGCGATATCTGTTCTTTCGATTTGAGCGTGTACGAGAGATTCAAACAGTGAAACTAAAACACATGACCGTGTTCTTTTTCCATTATTTCCGTCTCTGTCTTACGAGTCGCAGGACTTGTAAGATTACCGTTGAGTATTTTTTTCTTAACCGTAGGATGAACGAAGAATGAACAGGTGATTTTGGAGCAGTGCAGAAGAAAGAAACGGATTTTATAAATTGGATTGCATGTACCTACTTAACATGATCTCCGTGTGCTCGCTCAAATTTATTTTCTACTCCGACGTTTACTCCGTCGATAGTGGCGCCGGGAGTGCAAGAAGTCTTTCATCAGTGAGCCAAAAACCAATAAAATCAACAGCCTCTTCGCCCGGGTTCGAACGATGTCATTTCTGTAACCGCAATTTGGTTTGAGAAAGTGTTGCATTTGAATTTAATCGATGACACAGCGGCTTGATTTCGTTCGTAAAAGTCTTTCATCTCCTTTCATCAAAATATTTCGTTTTCTATTAATTGAAAAAGAAAATTGAGGATAAAATAATTGTATAATTTCTCATTTAGATTAAACCGTTTATTTTTTTATTCTGTTAACTCATCAACATTTTATCCAATAGAGAAATAAAAATGGGACGATTTTTGTTACTATTATGCACGGCGAGAGATATGTGAAATTGAATTTCTCTGATTTACATAAGAAGAAGCTCAACGTTAACGTATTTCTACTTAGCATACACGCAAGACAGAACTTTCATAAGATGTCTTAGTGCCAACAAAATGAATGATTTAACATAAATGTGAGAAAGATTGTAATTGTTTCTGTGTTTTTGGGTTAAGGAGATTAGCAAAACGTTAATTTTCATAAACATCAGTGACATCGTGAACTGGATCGAAAATGTTTTTGTTCGATGAATAAAATTTGTATCGACCTGAAAATATTCGGTGCCATTTGACGTGAGTTCATTACGAAGACTCTCAGTGGTTTTCAGCTCCAAATTGTACTGAAATGAGAAGTTGAAAATAAAGACAATATGTTGGGCATCGCAAACTCAATGCAATACTGCTCTCAAGAAAGTATAGAAATATGATTTTTCAAAGGTTTCGGGCATTGTTTTGTTGGTTTGCATTGATAAAATTGTGTAAGGAATCCTAGAAAATTGAAGGTAGTTTCGATTTGCATGATTCATATCAATTCGTAACACGAGCACACGTCACTTCTCGTGCAATTGTTAAGAAGAAAGCTTAGGTAGCAGAATAAGTGCAGCATAAAAGAGTGTACTCAACGAGATTTTTGTTTTATTTATGTAGTCTCTATCTTATCGCTTTCTGTTCCTGCTTTTATTCCCAGATGGCGTCTTTGCAGTCGACGTTCCAACAATTTTCAAGTTGCAGAAAAACCGAACGATGGAAATTTATGAGAATTCTTTTGAAATCTTCGTCGCGAGTTGAAAAAGCAAGTCGATTTGTTCGGACGGGAGGCAAGGCAGCGATTTTGTCGATAATGAAAGTGCCGTTAAATGAACGTATTTGGGGTTACACAAAGTTGATAATACCAGCCATTCGTTAATTCTTGCCAAGTCAGAGAGAAAAAAAAGTTTAAAATATTGATAAATTGACATTGGATTTAATCCCGCACTGAAATTTTGTTATACAATATTGGCTTATTTTATCAGAATTCTTTATACGAAGATTAAATTTCCTCTATAACGAATAATGAAGTTTGCAAAAATAAATATATTATGCAAAACTTTGTGTATTACTATAATAAATATGGTAGGAAATAGGATCAGCTTTGTGGAATATTTTTCCTCTTACGATATATGCGCTGAAGGAAATGGTATAATTTTTTATTTCTGCTGTCGTCCTTTTTCGAATAACTTTTTCACCTTGCACCACAGGGAACATATGAGTTTTGATTCTCAGTTATTTCAGAGATGCGCAACAAAGAATAAAAAAAATTGTCACTGTTCTAATTAAAAAAAAGTTCCAAATGATTGATTATTTGCGCCTTTTATTTTGTTTACTTTATCTTATTTTTTTTTTTTTTTTTATAGAGCAGGGCATTAAGTGTGCACTTTGTCAGAAGAATCGATAGTGGGTTTTTTAATAGATAGGATGAAACGTTTTATTGAGGATATATAAATCGCATTTACGTGCATCGAGAACGGTTAATTGGCATGTGATTCTATATATACACATTCAACCACTTTGACAGTAACACCTTTATTTAGGTTTAATTACTTCTGTAACTAACGAGGCGATCAAGTTGTTCAATGCGAATCACTGTCTTTTCACGATCATTGAGTGTTAACGACGTCATTAAAGAACATTTCAACCTAAAAATATCGTTATTTAATTTATCGTAATACTCCCAGTTCAATACTGATATTTCCATATAGAGGCCAGGAAAGAGAATTTAAATTAAATTTACCATTTACAAGCTTTGAATTTAAATGATTTGTTTTCAAGCGGTATCGCGAGTTAATATTCCGTATAGCTGGCCAAGCGGAAAATTGCAATTTTGAGCTTTTACCATGTTATAAGATTAGCAAATTCTGAAAAATTGATAGGTTCGGAAAAAGTTTGCTCGCAACATTGTGATACCGAATTTTGAGAATGTGCCAAGTTTAAAGTTTAAACTATAACCGCGTTCAAGCTAAAACAGAATGTTTTATTATTTTGAATTATAATTGAAAATGATAATCCAGTTGGAAAATGTATTACGTGATTCTTTGATTGTCTGCTGTGTTGGATTAGAGGCCAATTAAATCGTTAAAATGCCGTCCAATGGTCACGAGCAGCTCAAAGGAGCCGGTAATGTGAATTTGACTCACCACAAAGGGTTGTTCCGAGTTAATTCATTCGCGGTTTGTATGCGCAGTTGTCGAACGGTGCTTAAAGGTGCTCAGGCAGCGGCATTTTAAGAGTCCGGACGAGAAATCAAAGGGTTCATAGCGCTAGGCAACGATCGCGAAAATTTAACAATGTCGAGATGCTCTGAATTCCGTCTGTTCTAATTCGATGGCTTTGTTCCGTACGATCTTGTTTGAATTGGATCAGATTGCCAGCTATGAACGTTCACGGACCAAGAAAATGCGGGTGCCTTCCGCATTGGATTCACGATGAGACTGAATGGAAATGAAAAAGAACGGATTTCCGTTGTGTCCGCTTTCATAAGTAAAACGATCTAGACTTTACTCTATTGCGCTACTGAGATTCTACTTTTTCCCAATTTGGTCGCTTTTAAGTCAGTTCGGATGAATCGTTTTATTGCTTTTTAATTTGTCAATATTTATTTTTTCAGACTTATCCGAATTTTTTATTTCAATTAAAGTGGTGTATATTGTCTAACTGTGTACCAAAATCAGTAATATTTTTCTGTTTCAAATATAAACGAAATGCAAAAAATATACATTTCTAACTCTGACGTAATAGAAAAATAATCATAAATAATCATAATTGGCGTACAAACAAAATTTACAGAATAATACGTACCTGTTATTAGAACATAAAATTTTTTGATTAACGGTGGAAACGTAGCCACTTGACATTCGTACAGACCGGAATCACGTGGCGATGCATACTGTATCCGCAAACCCCAGTTTGTTGGGTATCTAAACAGAAAGAACATGAATTTTGATATTGTGTGCAAATTGATGCACCAAATGCACCTTGTTTTTCAATTAATTATTTCCGATAGGCAATTAGTTAATGAATTAATTAATTTTGACAATTTAAACAGTACATTGCTTAACTTAAATAAATACACAAATGAATCAATTCACTTTGGAAAATATCAATCGACAAGAATCGCATATATATATATATATATACCTTATAGCAGGTTTTTTAAAATTTTTTTTTAATAATTTAAAAATAATATCAAACTGAATATTATTTTTCGACTACTTAAAAAGTAAATGAATAAACAGTGTGAGCAGTTTCTAATTTTGAAATAATGCTAATCACAATTACATTTGATCAGATTTTTGTCTGAATTCCAGCTGAGTAAGTTTAGGAGCGACGTACATTTCGTTTTTTCAAAATGACGTTTCTATGATAATATTACTAATAGAATAATAAGAGTGACTTACTGAAATATAAGATTAATCCTTTGGTCGAGGCTAAACACGAGTCTTCCTACGGTTAAAAGTCGTATATCGTCAGCCCCGTGATAATGCCACGTTACCTGAAATGTTAATATTTAATTTGATTAATTCATTGCATTTTAAAATTGTCGGCTCAGAATGTCAGCTTTTACAGGTCCATTTAAATTGATTAATATAAGAGTGTTGACAATCTCTACTAATTAAAAGGAAAAGAAGTGAAGAAAATGATAATAATTCGTTTTGAACTGAAGGAGGCATTTTCGAAAAGATAAATCACATAACAAAATTTCAAACTGTCATGTACTTTGGAAGCACGTTTCTACATGATTTTCAAACTTTACCGTTTTATTCGTGAGCATCCCGATTCTGCAGTTGAGTTTGACGGTCGTACCGATCCTGGCAGTCACGTTTTGCGGCTGGTCGCCGTCCTCGAAAAAAGGGGCGTACTTGCCTAATGCACTTGTTATATTCGGTTGTACTATTCTATCGCCGAAATCCTTGCGCGGATATATTGAGCCAGAAATTTTGCCGCTTCCAAGCTCGTTCCACGTCCTGTTCGTCTGGCTCTTTCTCCCGTTCGACTTAGCGGATTGATTTTTAGTCGACCGATGGTCCAGCTGTGCGTCACGATCCTCATCCGTGGACGTGGCCCCGGTTATCGTTGACACCTGGGCACTGGAGCTCGCGAAGTAAATATTTTCGTTGTCTGTTTGCTCACTTTTAGTGTCGAATTCTCTCAACTCATCGACTCTGCCGACTTCCACTTTGAAATCACTAATGTTTTGCACGGATGTCATCGTTTCATTGTAGTCGAAAATACTGCCGTCCGAAGACAAGCTTTCTCGTAAAGAATCGTTACTCGTAAAAGTCACGTCTCTGTTAGCAATATCGTCGGATGAGAATTCTGATTGTGTTGTGTCCTTTACGTTTTCTTGCCTCTTGAGACCATTTTTGAGGTGTCGCGCTGGTCTTATGTCTCCGTTCGCTTTGCTCCTGCAACATAAGAAGACAAGCTTATTTTATATCACAGTTTTTGTATTACTATTTCAAATTCATTTTCAATTCATTCAAATTTACTTATACATTTTTTATACATTGTTATGAAGCTTGGTCACTTTCTAGGGTACTGATGCTAGAAAAGTGTGTGAAATAGTTTTTAACCAACTCAAAGCAGACAGCAAATCTCCTTTAAAAGTTTATAGCTTAAGAGGTATAAAATCTTGACGCTCTCATATGTTCCATTTTCTTATCAATTTACGACAACTGATGATTTTTAGAGGACGCGCAAAGTAGATCAAATTAATTTTTCACCTTGAGTGAAAACCCTCACTTTTATTCGCTCTAATGTTTATTAATTTCAAATTTTTTCTTTAATTGTTATCTAAACATGAAAACAGGAATATGATATAATAAAATCCAGTGTCATATTCAAAATTACAAGAAGAAAAAACAATCAATTTTTGTTCTGTTCAATTTAAAGAAGTATTTATTTAACCAGTATTACGTAAAAGTTTAAACTTACACGATGAGACAAATTAAAGGATTAAGGATTTTTTTAAATTTTGTATTAATAAATCAAGTTCAATTGTTGGAATGTCATATAAACTTGGAACAATGCTTCAGCAGAAAGTTGAAGAAATCTTTACAGAAAGTTTTGTAATTCTCATTACGAAATTATTAACTTTTTTTATGAAATTTGAATCAACGAGAAGAAAGTAACGTTATCAGAGGAATAATAAAATCATTTTGTATTATTGAGTTAATAACTTTCCAAGATAACTGCTTTTCATTATATAAATGCGATGTAATTGCCGTATGTAAGTTTTAAATTTAAAAGTACCAAAGTTTACAAATAAGTTTCGATGAAGTTGTGATGAATAATTGTTGAGAACAGGTGTTTTAACAGCAAAATTTTAATCAACACCCTCCCATGAAAAAATTCATTTGTTATCAAGTTTCATAAAAACAAAAATTATTTCATAAATTAATTTTGTATGTTTTAAAACATTATTTCACCTCAATTTATTGACTAAAAACAAAACTATGAAATAAAATAAATATATGAGTATATCAATCATACGTTGGATAATTTAAAAGTGTAACCATGTTTCTCGTAAATCTTGAATAATTTCAGATTCCGAGCTCTTCACAATTCAGCAATTCCAGCTTTGGCGAATGTCGACACAGATTGAAGATTGTGATTATTCATTTAAGATTAAGAAGTATTCCGCAAACTTTAACAATTTTTTGACTCCTTTGGAGCGCAATTTCATTACCATCATTTTACAGATATTTCCAAGTAATATTTTGAAAGCAACAAAATTTGTATCATGTACCGTTGCCCTAACTAGACATATAGTAAATGTTTCGATTACTTCCGGATGTTTTTGAAAAACATGTGTACTGAAAATCGGGTCACAGTGGAAAGCATACCATATTTTAACTCTCGCTGTGTTCCAACCCAGATTGTTTATGCGCGCTTGCTATTATTCTTTAGTCGCATTGTATGACCCCTTCCTTTTTTGTTTTGCATGTGCTACACTGTAGTCGCGTTACGATTGCCACGTTGTTTTTCATGAAACAGTTATGGACATACTATTACAATCATAAAAAAGTCATAAATGTTAAAAAAAGAAAAAAAAAACATTGTGGAAACATTTTTTTTCAGCATTTGATGGATTTTGTTGATCAATGTCTGCTTTTTATGTACTTGAATAAAAAAAACGTATAGCATAGCGCCGAATAACTTTATATGAAATGTCATAAATATAAAAAATGAATAACATAACATCATAACAAAAATATATTATCCCTATTCAAGAAGTCTATTTCTCTCTCTTCTCCCTCTTTAAAAAGTTGATTGAAGACGGAAGTTGGTCACGAACAGTGACACTTAACTATGTTCATGCGTTAAAGCTTTACTTTAGGATAAGTGATAGTTTTGGACATGTCAGATGAGGCTAATGAAAATTGGAACAGGAAAATATGTCATGAAACTGTAGCACACACCTTTTCCTAGTTCTCATCTCACAATAAAAAAGTTGATAGGATCTTGAAGTTGGATCCGCGGCCATTTCACTAGTCATCATTTTATTTTGTTGTCAGGTTGGTTTGTTTACATTTTACGCGCTTTGACATTTTAGGTTTTAGAATATACGAATAAAAGCGTAATGAGTCTATGCTTTTGTGGTTTACAGGTTTAAATGAATCTCGAAATGACAATGGATGACAACCAGTGGTATAATGTTTTCAATATGCTTGTATTCATATTGATTTGACATGATTAAATGTAATACAAAAATCAAAGGAGTTCGAGCAATTGTTGGTTTGAATTTCTTCGCGAATAGCCACTTAAAAAATATCTGAAAACAATGAATTTGAAAATTTGTTGGATTTGCTATAAACACTCAGAATGATATCCTTAATCCACTTTATAAAAAGCCGTGGTTGCCAGAAAATATTTATCCGTTCTTAATTCTGATAGGCTCACAGATAGAATTCTAAATTTTTTAAGTAAATTAAAATTATTAGCAGGCACGCGCCCGGTGTGCATTTGTAACTACTGAGAATCGTTTTTCATTTTTCAAGTGGCTTTTTTGAATTTTATACATTTTCACATGTCTTATATATTGCTGTTTGACTTGCTATTCTTAGTGGTTGTTGTAAAAGTGGCGAACTATTTGTAGACTTACTTGACGTTTCGAATACTCGTTTGTAACTGGTTTCTATTGTCCACAAGCCTCTCCAAAGTCGTCACCGACTCTGTGGAGGACTTTTCGACGGCAATGGATGAGGTTGTTGCGTAAAATACTTGCAGAGTAGTCTCGTTTTTTGCATGGTCTTCGAGGTTGCTCAGGTTCGCAAACGGCGCCCCGTCCTCTGGACTTCGAGAAGCATGATTGATGCCGAGCTCGGTGGCGCCGCGTTCCGTTTCTGCATCGGAAAGAGAGAAATGTAAACAGCTATTATGATACTCTCAACCTAATGATTCTCGAAACGAATTCGGCAAATAGTGAGTGTGAAAAATCACGAGTGTTTCATCACGCCCTGACGACAAATAACAAAAAAATGGTCCCAACAAAAAAATACACAATTTTACTGGTTGTACCAAACATTTTGCAACAATTCGCGAAACATTTTTTTAACTTTCTATCGAAATTAAGATTAAGTTGCCGGACACGTTATTGCTCCCATGATGCTTTATTCTCTGACCAAAGAACTGGTGTAAGAAAGTAATTACAAATGTCTGGGTTTATTATTCGGCTCGAATGGTACTTTATTTACTAAGTAGATTTAATGAGGAGAATTTAATTGTACAGTGTACAAAAACTAATAGGTGAAAAAATGGCTGAAATAGCGAGAATTACTTCTAAAAGTAAATTTGTATGTACGTATGTTTATTCACATGGCTCCTCTAGTGAACACTAATTTATTGCTGATATTTACATCGATAATTAGTTTGCATTTAAATAAAAAAATTATAACGTTGTAAAATAAATAGTTTTTACTCGGACTAGTATTGAAAGAGTGATTATAATAAAATTAGTTATAGTAAGAATAGCGATATATAAAACGATCACATGCACTGACAATTGATAACAATCAAATCAAACATCCCAAGGTGACTGGGAGCACATTAGTAGATGTTTGTTGCTTAAAAAGAAAATCAAAGAGCTTTTCTCTGAAGGTGCTGAGTGATGGAGCAAAGCCTATCTTATTTGGATGACATTCCAAAATCTGGTGGCAGAGATTATGAGTGAGTTATAGAAAAGGTTGCCTGAGGCAAAGGTTGATAAGAAGACCTTATAGAAATTCGCTGTGATACAGAAGATTTATGTATGAACTAAACATCAGCACTTTATTGTCAGAATTCAACTTTGAATGCTTTTTTCTTTTAGAAAATTTGTAGACTTTTTCATAGTTCGAGATAATTTAATATTTTGAGAAAAAATTCTACGTCTTAAGTGGAAGTGCATTTTTATAGCAGGATCATCATTTTTTCTAATTAGTTGTAAAGAAAAGTTTTTGCTTTTCAAAAGTCTACAAACTATATTCCCAGTGCCGTTCTCTCTCGAGTACAGATTCCAGAAACTCGAAGCTCCACTTTTGAAACAAAACTTGATCGAGTATGTTTGAAGAATCCGTCAGTAGAGTTGCGGTGTTATAAGAGTTGTGTTTGGTGGTCTCTTTAGTTCCAGTGTGCAAGTTACGAAGAGAGGTATAGTATATTTTGTAAATAATGTATCGATCAGTCAGGTACACGAGATTCAACTAAAACAATTTACGAACATACGTTTCTGTAGTCATTGTTTGACCATCCCAACGTATTTCATATACTTATAAGATAGTAAAATATTTTGAGTTGTTTAAAGAGTGACTAAAACAAGTTCATTTCTAGAATATTGTTGTAAAAACGAGTGATACTTTTTGACCTTTAAAGGGTCGTATTTTCCGGTGTTCGTTTGCTCTTTTCTTAGATAATTTCGCACCTCTGTGCTTTCTATCGAAACAATAGACAAAAAAAAGTTTTATTTACGCGGTGCTTCAAATGGATTTTACTGAAATAAAGCTGAACGCATTATAGATGTTTATTAGTAGTTTTCCATGTAAAATTAGATATTTACTAGTATGCTATTTGCGTGAGTGGATATTGCTACTCTAAAAGCGTCCAAGTTGAATTTGCTCAGAAGCAATTTCAGCTTGAGTGCCTCGTAATCGATCCACTTCAAACAGTACGGTCATTACCAAGGGTTTATGCGTAACTTTCTACAATCTGCTGAGTCTGTCTTAGATAACGTCACTCCGCTGTTAATTTGCGTAGCTACGTTACGTTCTTGAGCATATTAAGTATTCAAGTTGACGGCGAATGTACTTCATTAACACCCTGTTAAATTTAGTGGTCAATTTCGTTAATCGAGTTGCCAAAGTCAAGTTTCAACATTTCTGGAACGATTCTTCACGTCATACGCATACAATGATGTTAAAGTATTAAATATTATTTTTAAAATCAGTAATGGATAACGAGAGAAGATTTCAAACTCTGAGAAAAGATCTTCCGTTGAAATTGAATAGAAAAGAATAATGTTGAGAAAAGAAATATTTTCATCTGTTTAAAAATACTCACTGAAATATGTGTTTTACTTGTTTAAAATTACTTTGAAAGAATTAGGTACATTTTTTAGACTTTGTAAAATTTTATTAAAAAAATCTTGAAATAAAAAAAACAAGTAAATGTTTCAATATACAACAGTATAAAAAAATCTAATCACCGTACCTGTCATAGCTGAAATCATAACTGATACAATGGCGATGACGCCCACTGCCGAGGTCGATAACTGCATGTCCACGTTTTGAAAATCCAGACTCAACCTTCTGGTGTTTGCTCCATTGCTCTCATCTTCGACCTAGAACACAAATACCAAACAATTATTCAGCTGAATTGAAATTGAGAACGACTTGTCACGCGAAGAAATTAGTAGACATTTTATTCATTATGTCCTATAATTCACTACAAAAAACTTGTTAACTATTTGCACTTTTTTTTTCTAACTCTGGCGACTTGAAGGAAAAAAAAAACAAACAAAACAAGATCCAACCTGGCTTGTAACATGAGATCAGGTTAAGTTTTGTCAGGTAATTTTATTAATTTTATACCGATATTAATAAATGTTGTAATGATTCTCCATAATAGATTTGATTCTAATAATGAATAAATACTGATAGTTTACATGATGCGTGTCATACTGTAACCATCTGACATTAGAAAATCCTTTTCAGTGAAATTATGTAGTTCTGGGACAAACAAGATGAGTTAATCAGCATGCACCATGTCCAGTATTTGGATGGGTGACCCTCACGTGCTTAATTTCCACGACTTTGCGAGAGACACTCAGATCGATCTACGACATGTTAAGCAAGCTTAAGCTGTTTATCTGTCTGTAAATACTGCATCGAGTGTGCACAAAATCCATGATGCAATATAACACAGACCTCGATGAACGACTGAATAAAGGTAATAAATATTTATTTATGGCTCAACAATAATCTGCGTGTAATTGTTAACATTATTTTATAATTTGTTCGTTAGATTATTTTTTAAAACAAATATTTTATATTAAAAATTGGTTTGTTTGAACAATTAGTTCGTTTTTTGAGTATTTGAACAAATTAAATTATTTAAACTTGGAACCAACAAATTTCGTCACAAGATCTTTATTATATTATAAACTGATGCCACCTGTGGAAAACCTAATTGGGTTTATGGTGAGCAATTGGCCTAAGTGGAAGTCTAGATTTCATTGCTTTCGTGACGGTTGCGCATACCTTACGGTTTCGTTCGGTAGCCTTGAATATGAACGTCAGACTTAATATGAATGAGAAGTAAGCATTTATTTCGAAGGCGAAAATGTTGAATAATTGATCAAATTGATTCAAAAATCAACAAATTCTTCTTTGAAAATGAAAACGCGTACTTTTACTGACAGGATGTAATTAATTATCACTAGTTTCGAGCTGGCAACTGTAAATTGTTGAAAGGTTTGGTTTCTTGCAATATTTCAGTTTTACACTTGATTTTTGTACGAACATTAGTACGAAAAAGTTAGTCTCCATTTAGAGTCTATTAATGAATTTTGATGGGAAATCATGTGTTAACAGAAAAAGCTTGCACGCTCAGCCGAGACTGCTACTTTGCAGAATTAATGAGTTTCGACGTATCGAGGTTTTGCAACTTGGAATGGACTTATGAGATCGGAAAGTACTTCTACTTTAATGTACTTTGCAATGTAAGGTATTTTCAAACTTGCCAAGTCACGTGTTTAATCACTACACAGTCTCTAAATGTACGAACAAGCATTTTTTTCTCAAACTCATTTGCTCGGAATTAGTTTGGATATAAAATTTAAAACAAGGGTGTTGAAATGTAAGATTTATTGGAGTCAGATTAATCCAGGATAAAGAATTTGTCGTCAAGTAAGTGAATTCGTTTGAATGTGAACTAAGAAAATAACTGATTTAAATGAAAAAGCTTGTTTACTTTCGGGGAGATAAAAACTTTAAAGATGCCGGAATATACTGGATTAAATGGAGTTTGCACAAACAATCCTTTACAAATATAGTTATCTGTCAACGTCGTATCATTTGATTTGATTAGTCAAGTTTTCCGCAACGATGAACAGCCGTTGAATCAAAATAATTATATTCCGGAGATTCAATGCGTGATTGATCCTTATCAATGTTCACTCTAAATGCATTGTTTCCAACTGTTTATGCGCTAACATTTCATTTTGAGTGGCAAAGCGATTAGTAAATGAGATGTTTTTATGCGTGGGCGTTTTTACTCTCCGAACCATTCACGAGATGAATTATCGATTGGAATTTACCCGGTTTGTGTCCTTTTTCTTCGTATCATTCCGCACATTTACCGCCGAGAGCTGCGTTGATCCCAACTGGAGCACATGTACGTTCAAAACACGTCGGATGATTTCAAAGAACTCCAGTGAGTAATCGCGGCTCATTGTTTCATTTTGCGAACAACTCGCGGGTTCCTCTCTTCCCTATCCGAAATTAATCCAATTACCACGGTTTTTGTTTTTACAAGAAAAATTGCGCAAAAGAAATGACAGTGATGAACATTTCAATTAAACCAACATGCTTCTTCAATAATAACCCTCCACCAAATGTGTTCCTCATTTTGAAAGTTTTTGTAATTTTTGTTCAAGAAAATTATAATGCTGGTGGTAACATAGCACGAGATGCAATATCCAGCTGATAATTTGATTTCAGAGAACGATTCCCCACATTTCAGATTCAAATGATCGGTGACTCGTGCATTTGATAGTCAAATCAGTGAAAAATTAAGTGGATTGAATTATGAGCGACCATGTCGTTGACAAGAAATCTAGTCTGCAGAGACATTTCTTCAATAGATAATCTTTCACAAGTAAAATTTCGAAGAACGAACTTTTAGCGATCTCTTTGTGAATTATCTTCAGGGATTACGAAAGGTGTAATCGTTATGATTTCTCAAAGTTCAAAGTTTATTTTGATGAAAAATTTATCGCTGCTTTTTATGTTTGATTGATTTCACCATAAGTTACTATGATGCTTGGACTTATCTGTTATTTAGTTAATGCTATTTTGATATTGGTTATTTGAATTACAGGTAATCGGATTCATGTTCATATTATGTTATAATTTTGTTATACCGAAACGAAAATTCATTTAATTGATGAAATAACAGGTTTCAAAACTTAATCAATCAAAAATATTCAAATATTTATTTTAGTATTCTTTTTTTTTGTATTAGATTACAATATTTTTCGAAAACAAACATTTACAATGAAAAATCTGTTCAAGTTATCTTAATTTACAGAAATAAAAGCAACGCAAATTACATTTAGATTTAGATCTATCATTAGTAGAATTACGAGTGGTTTAATTTTGTTTGAATAAAATCTTCGGAAAAATGTTGGATGAAGTAAAAAAAAAAACACTTTAGCGACCGAAAAACAAAAATTGTTGAAAATGTTGTGATGAAAGTTGTTTTATTGATTTTTTTTCTCTATTTTTTACCATAACAGAATTTTCTCTATTCAAATGAGAGTGAACTTAAATCAACTTAATATTTACAGTTCAATTTGAATACTATTGAATATTTTTCGCTCCTATCGTAGAGATGTGAAACGATTTACATTAATGTAAAATTGTCTATGTAAAATGATAATGTTAGATTTTTACTTTGATGCAAAGTCAAGAGAAGTAAAAGAATGCCGAGAATCTTGTTTAGGAAGTTGCAGGCGTGACGGTAACACGAGATTCATCCGGAAACTGTTACGAATTGCACTGATATCGTTATGGCTTATATGCCGTCGGCACGCTTGTTCGTACTAATACCCATGTACTGAGGTAATGAATATATTGTATGGTCGCAGCGACGGATGTACTCCAAGTTATAAAGACTTCCTTAGAGAAGCCGCTACTTTCATACTCCACAAACAAGCCGCTCATGTCGGGGAACTTGCGCTATACTTTTGCCATGAAACTTTTTACCTCGCTTATTTAAACTCAGCCACGGGTACACTTTAAATATGAGCTTCAAGCTTCAAATTTCCCAGTATATGCTGTTTGCTCTGATTCATCAGACATATGACCAAACCTGTAACTCAACTTTGAACTCATTGAATTTGCGTCCACCAGTTTCATAGGCTCTGTTAAATGACATTTATAGATTGCCTTTGGATCCATGTAAAAGAACCGCAGAAGCTAACATTCAAACAGCAACATCTACTGAAAAGTTCCAAGTACAAGGTGGTTAACTTTGACTCGGTACTTGCATCGGATGATATAAATATGCTTGGTATCATGAGAGTGGAGTGTTAAACAAACTTGTAAAATCTTAACCAAAAACAAGAAAACTATAGTTTTCCATGATACTACAAATTTTAGCTAGGCAAGTTAAGGGATACTGCAAACTGCGTTACAAATTTGCTTGATTTATTATTCAAGGCTGAAAGTGTAGTTTGATATTTTCAAGCTCGTTAATCTGTTTTAAAATTTTAATTGTTTCAATGGAATTTTCGGAATCTATTACACCAGTACACTTTCATAATTTACATGATAAAGCTACCAGTAACGTGTAGGTTCAACATTTTTTATTAAACCGTTTTAATTTTCTGTTGGTTGAATGATAATAGAAAAAAATTTATTTTACTTTGGAACAACGGTGTAATTTTCTGATTTCTAAAATAAGTGCATTTTATACAATTCTGATAAAATTGTTACAAATTCTCTTTCAAAAGTTGAAACATTTCTTTACCTTTCGAATAACATTTCGCTTCTTCTTCGAAAGTTGTTAACGAAAGAAAATTCTTTCACCATTTCATTCCACAAAATTTTAAATTCAATATTGAAATTGTCATTTTAATACTATACATTATTTCCTATCAAAAGAAAATTGTGTTGGTACACAATTTACATACACATACACATTAGCAAACATTTTAGGCAAAGTAGTAGTCTGGAAAACAAGTTAACATCAAAAACTGGGTATTTCGTTTGGTAAGTTTAAATTTTAGTTTCTTTTTTCAAGCAAACTATATGTTTGACTGAAGTCGTCTAACTTTCAAATGTTGATGGGAGTTCAAATTGTGTTTATCTTTCGTATCAAAAGTTAAAAAAAAACGTTCGTCAACTGTATATTAACGTTTGTTATTTAATCATTATTTTTCTCTTCTATTAGATGAAAGATATTTAGCGGTGCAATATTTTAGTAAAGCAAAAATAAAGCGCCAAAGTGAACGAAAAAAAAGAATAACATTATTTCATTTAAAGCTTCCGAGTTACTTTTAGAAAAGTGTTCGTAAAAGTTATCTAATTCTCACGACAGAGATGACAACTAATACCATTATAGAAGTTGCAGTTAGTCCGAATGCTGCTGATTCTTGAGAGGAGCTGTCTTTTACGCGTCCTCTCTATAGATTCAAAGTTTTCGACTTGTGAAAAACTGTACGCGTGCAAAAGTTTATCCAGTAAGACCAGCCACAAAAACTAGTGTCCCTGCCTTTAATATGTCTGAGTTGAATCCCTGAGGTGAATTTCAGCTTCGAATTTGATCTCAGATTCCGACTCGCACATATTAGATTGCAACGCCTCCTACGAATAACATGCCAGTTCAGGTTATCGTTAAACACCACACTATTTCAGGTTCATTTTGCAAACTATGTCAGTTCAATTTTCTGCAAAAGATACATTTTAGTTTATTTTAAATTTTAAGCAATGTTGACGATTTACCCAACATGTATTGAAGTTGGGTACTATTATCTTAATATCTAAAAACTTTCGTAATAAACGTTTTTTAAACCGACCTAGGACAAACGAAATCAGTTTTTTCATCACTTAAAAAAAATTATCTTCGAGAAATTTATAAACTTTGTACAAAAAAAAAAAAAAAAAAACAAATTTGATACCAACTAAAACGGGCTATCAAAGTCATTTGTTACGGTAAAATTAATCACTTGCGTTTATTCTGCATTCCGTCTTATATCCATATAAAAATTTTCGACTTTTTGCATTATTGCTATGTAAACTAATTTTCTACCTTAACGGCTAGATAACTTCAAGTCTTAAGTCTTAAATATAATGAATTCTTCATCCAAGAATTAAGTCTTTATTGAATTTAGATATTAATTAATTAATATAAACGTACACATTTTGTATAGTTTTTTAACTTTGCTGTACTCAATTTACAGAAAATAGATCAAAAAATATGCTAAAAGTTGTTCCGTAGGAACAGTTATAAGTTTATTATATTATTTAAAAAAAAATTAAGTTCGACATTGATTTACAGGGCAATTTAAATTGTAACTAAATATCGCGATAAATATGAATAAGAAATTGTCTCAAATTAATTTTAAGATATTAATTTTTAGATATTAATACAAAAGCCTCTCCGTCAACAAGAGCCTCAATCGTTCTCATTCAATATGATTTTATGACTTTTCAGAATAAGTCTACAAAGCTTCGGGTTGTCGCCGTGTCGACCAGCGACGCATCGGGTCAAGTTTTTTAGGTGTTTTTCCGACAAGAAACAAATACGCAACAAAGGCGGCGTCTATACGCATTTTCTCTCTGGAGTGGCCACTCCAGAGACGATTCAGTCAGTTTTTGATGAGGATCCGAATCAGCCACGTCGCTCAATTTCTGGCATCGATTTTTGATCGATGTGACTTGTCTCTGATGGCTTCGATCATATTCTGAATTAAAAATAATTACAAGTCATATGCGACGTGGTAAAATAAAAAAAAAATCTGAATTTTTAAGACGGAGGCTCGCGTAACGTTAATTAAAATAGTATCGATGCGATGCGAATATTTTTTAAATAGCGTATAAAAGACTTTATTTTTTTGTACGCAACAAAAGTTGCATAAAATGTATATAAAACAAACCTTCAAATTATATGAATTTATATTCGATGAGAAATTATTTTCATTTTACTAAATTAAATTAAATGAATGCTATATATACAATTCGGCTTTGTTCCTATCTACATATACGAAATAATTCGTTAATGACATACAATATATGTTGGTTTGTAATAGTATATGATAATGATAAAAATTTCCAACTTCATTACCATGTTTTGCTGGCATAGTTTCATTAATAATATAATATGTTGTTAAACTAAATACCTATATGTAAAATTTTACTCAAAAACAATATTAAAACTGATGCACGTTTACAAAGCTCATGTGTTGATTAGTTTGAGATTTTTGTGTGAATATTTTCCGTTTATTAATTCTTTTATAAACATAACATATAGTGATCTGGATGGTAATATATGTATATAATTATCAAAATAATGTACACTTTTTCAGTTCAGAACTGTCAATTAATTAAATAAAAGATATAACATTCTGAATGAGTTAGCTCCAGCACGCCCTTTGGTATCAGAGAGTAACAAGGCTGTACGTTGCAATTGCTTCTCCGGTAGACCATAATGACAAGACGGACTTTTAAGACGTCAGTACCCACTAACCGCAACCCAACTGACATTATCGTTTAACCCGGTAATTTTCATGTACTCGAAGCTTGCACTATCTTACCAACTACGGTTATTTGTAACTGAATGCACGTATAAATATTGTCCATATATTGAACGTCGTTTCATCGTGAACATAAAAAGTCGCCTCATTATCTGCGCTGTACGATCATTTCTCGTTCACTTATTTTCCTCGGGGTTGTTGGAGTATTAACTTTATGTTAACAAATGTGCCCGATAATAAGCCAACGCATATCTAAAGTTGATTAATTGATTCCAGCAATTGGTGTGAGAGAGTACAAATCAGTCGTTACAATAGCAAAAATGAATTCAGTGGCCTTCAAAAGTGACCTTTATTGGCTACTTTTAAACCTTAAAAATGCTTTCGAAGACTAAACTTTGTGGGGCCCAAATATTAATTAGAAAGGTTTACCTTGATTAAACTAATTTTTTTTCATATATAACAATAGTGAAATTCGAACTGTGCGAACACTGCAAAAAATAATGTTTTATATGAAACGTTTTTGTAGTCCCTTTTTGAATATTCCAAAATGTTCACAATACTAATGAGATAGGAAAATATTTTTAAATGTACAAAAAGTGACTACAAAAACGTTTCATTTGAAACATTATTTTTGCTGTGAATGAAGTAACATAAAGTAACAAAATGTTGGTAATACTAAAAAGCAATTTCTAAGAAATAAGGATTTTTTATTTCAAAGACTCATTTGAAAATTTATTCTGTATATTTGATTATAAGGATTTTTTTTCGATTATATAATCAATTTTATTGCAAAATAGAGAAAAGCCAGAGATAGTAAATGGAGGAATTCTGATTATATTTTCAGATTGTTACCCAATTTCGATTTTGTTACTTATTATCCATAAAATCATATTTAAGTCTTAATTTTTTTAATATATTTTTTTCGTTCACAATTTAGGACACCTATAGGATTATAGTCACAAAAAGTGAATATATTAAGTGCGTTTTTTCGGTCGTTTTCACGAGTTTGAAGGCATTTAAAAGCGTTTTTGTTGATTTTCGGCTTTTCTAGGTGGAATTAGATATTTCTGAGCGGTTTTTGGGGATTTTAAAAGCAATTTTGCTTTTAGATGAGTTTTTGTGGACTTTGAGGGATACATCTGATTCTTAAAAAAGTTAGACGAGAGAGGCATGACTACGAAATTTTTGTCATAACTAAAAGTTTTCAAAAAATTTTTCTTTTATAAAAACGGACTCGATCTGAACGAAATACGATCTGAAATATTATGTCACAATATTTAGTCTGTTTTCCATTTTGTATATTTTCATAAATAACCAATTTAATTAAGACCTAGTCATTGGGATTATATTAATTTCCAAACAGTATATTCACTCACAATTTGCTATATTATATTGCCATTACATATATTATCAAATATAAGATATGTACATGAAATGTTAAATATATCGTCAAGTCGATGAATATGCGTTACAAGTTGAACTATATATATGTACTTCATTTTTTTATTTCATGATATTTCAGGTATGTGATACACGTGAAAAAATAAATCGTCATTAATATACCCGTAGAAATGTACTTCATTTCATATATGATATTTTATAGATATGTGATATGCGGGACATGAAATCATGAATCGCCATTCACATAGTTTAATTTATCGTCACCGAAACGTTTTTAACCGCCTTCAATCTCGTGAATATGACTGAAAAAACTTGCTAAGAAACCCCCCTAAAAACGCTCAGAAACATCTAATTCCACCTAGAGAAGCCAAAAATCAACAAAAACGTCGTTAAAAACCGTAAATCAATGCCATAAGTAGTTTATCTTAACAGTTCGGTCTAAAATGTATTAAAAAACAAAAATTGCAACAAATTAAAAGTTCTAAATTGGCGACACTCTCGATAAACGTACAAGTCCAAAGTCGTCCACCTATTGCAAAACAGTGAAAATTTTTACTTATTTCGAGTAAATACTGGGCCACTCTTGTAAAACGAAGGTTGAGTCAGAGGAAAACTCACATTTTGTAATTGGGCCGACGTAAAATACCAACGGTCGGCCGATGATTAGTAGTTCTGTGCCAGTCTAGGGCCGAACGTAAATTTCTATATGTTGGCATGCCCTAGGAAACAACATGCTCTGAAAACGCCATGAAGGCTCTTGTATATAGTCATTTTTGTCTGATCTACGTGAAAACTAGTTGTAGCAGTGCCGATAAGTGTGCTGAAAAGTGCTTCTTACATACGGTTCCTTTCCGCACAGTCATTTGTTATGGACCTTTTCCATATGCACGATTGCAGCGCCACTCGTTTTCACGTCAATCAGACAAAAAATATAGTGTGTTTCACGAGAGTAAAAGGGTTTATTACAAACGTGTGTCTATTACTAACTCGTGTGTTCTTTTTTTGAAAATTATAGGCTTCGCCTCAATCCGCCTTTAAGGAAAATTACTTATAATTCGGGCAAATCTTGATACAATTTTACTGGCGTATTTTTATATATCAGTAAAACAACACCTAAAAAAGGTCGTGTAAATAATACAATTTGTCACATCCAGCGGTTATTTACATGACGCTCTGTCTAAATTAATTCAGCTATCACTGTTGCGCACATATTAACGAATCGCTTCTTTTAGATACGCCGCGTAAATCATTTTTCTTGTCAACGAGAGCCTGCAGCAAAATAAATTATAATCGCGTACGCTGTCTCGTAAAAATAATCGTGTGTTTTTCTGATGGTCAAATGAATGAAGAGGGCGGTCTCGTGATTTATTCGATGATAAATTAATTATGAGAAACAAGTCCGGTCACGAGCGACGGGTAACTGTGAATCGTGGGAAACCAGCTGGTTCACTATTTAAAATCCATTCCGAAATAATGATGAACTGAGAACGCGTTCCTGTGAAAATTTAAGCACCGATCATCGTACAAGAGAAGAGAATCGAAACATTATCTCCAAGCATAATCGCACCACGAATCTTTGAATAATTCATGTCGCGTAATTTGCATTTTTCGATGGGTGCGTACGATCCGAATTAGCTTAACTCATCTGCGACAGTAATTTTGACAATCATTATAAACGACCAGCGTGAATAAGTGACAATGGATTGAGTTTATGGTTGAGCAATATTCCAGATCGGTGGCGGCTATGTTTGTTTTTAATTGCAATAATCAAACACATTACGAAATCAAGCAGATGACTCGGCATTGTGAGATTTATGTTATTGGCTTCTTTCGATTTTGCACAGTGATCGAATTGAACAGTGATCCATATGCATGCTTTGACAATACTCCAACAAATGTACACGGACAAAAAAATTAATCAAATATATTAATGAAAATTTACTGAACTGTACAATATGTGACGGATAAATGTAAAATTCGTATAAAAGTTATTGAAACTTCAAGCAAATTTTGATGCAAAATTTCTATTTCTTTAGTAATTTTTAATTAATTAATTGTCAATTAATTGTAATTAACAAGAAATCGTATTGTCTTGTAATTTTACTTTCGGTTTTCTGTTTATCGTAAAATTTGTATATCTTCCCCTTTCATAAAACAGTCACATAAAACCAAGCTGCAACTCATAGTGGTCAGCTAGCTTTTCTTAATTTTTAGCTGTTGAAATCTTTTCATTATTATAATTCATGTTTTATAGGCAAACATTTTGCCTGCATTTGTTTGATGTAATATTAGTTATTTATGTTTTTATCTTACTTAACTTGTCACTAGCGTGAAAATTAATTTAAGTCGAAGTACTGTTTGATCAGAGCACAGGTTTTTTGGTTTACGATAACTTTTTTCGGAGACATGAAATTGAATTTACGTTATAAATGAAAATTTCAAATTTATTCATGAATTCTGTGGTGAACGGCGAAATTTTTAACACTGACAAGTATTGTGTTAATTACGACGTACCGAGAGTTCCTGGAATCCCAAAGTTGGTGTAAACGAAAATTCGAATTTCGACATATGCTGACAGTTTAATTCATGTCTGAATATTCAAAAACAAACGTCATGTTCATTATTTGTCGTTTATATTCCGTATTACTTGATTATAATAAAAAGATTATTGGAGGAACGATTGAAAGTTTATTCATATTTCATTATAAACATTTTTATGAAAAAAAGTTCCATACTCTAATCTAATATTTAGAATACATTCGAAAATGTATTACTGCGTTTTAATTTTGATTCTGTAAATGAGAAATTAATCTATGTTCTAAAACTTTGATACAAAATTTTTTTGCCTGCATTCATAATGAATTACAAGTAAATTTAATTCGATGTTTGTAAAATTAAAATAACTAAAGACTGCAGAAAAATTTATACGTGTGTGCGATGTAACCACGGAGATTTGCTACAAAAGCCAAACTTACAAGAGTTTTCGGTTTCTGGTAAGTGCACGCACGTAAGGAGGCAATAAAACAAGGTCGCTTGATAGACGACGACCGATTTGGCAGAATCTGAAGCAAGTGATAGAAAATGCCGATCCGCTCTCATCACATCGATATCTCAGTTTGCACTCAGAAACAAGCGAACTCAACGAAAAGTTCGACTGAAAAAGTCTTAATGGATTGTATCGTGTCTCGTATTCACGAGCTTTTGAACAAAAAGTAAAAGTCTGGAAGAACCTAGCTTCGATACATCGTAAGTGATCAGAACCAGCATCATTCGTCTGAAAAGTGCATGCGACTGTTATGAAGAACTTTGAAACGTCGTTGAATTTTTCCGTTTTGCGGAGAAATTTTCTGGCCAAACTGAAATGTTTGTTTTTGAAAGATATTTCAATGGAGTTTTTTATCTTATACTCAGCGGTTTCAAAAATAACACATAAAAGAAATCTCTATATTTTTTTTTAAATTATTTTCTTTGTATCATGTTCTTTGAAAGGTTGATAGATGCCATGATTCTTGATTTTGTCGAAGTAAAATTTTTGTCCATGGTGATTCATAAACTTGACTCGGTAAATATACAGAACCAGGCTGAACTCTGACCAGTGCGAGTCCAATCAGATATTTTTGCATTATGAAATGTACATTTGGTATTCTTTGAATTATTAAATCAACAATTGAAAATGAAATTTTTCATTTCAAGACTATCGCTGGTAAAAACAAACATAAAAAAGTGGTAGAATAGAAGTAACTTAAGCCATCAGATTGCTACGAAACGTTACTAAATGTTTCAGTTTTTTCAATGAAAATGTTATGCATACAATGTGATTTTAACTTAACTAATGACAAAAATATTTTTCATTTAAGAATGGTTTTTTGTAATTCCAAGCTTATTTTTAAAACTGTTTTAATGAGGTGGCATTAAGAAAGTAGTTTTTGTTTCTGCATGCGTTCTTTTATATTTGCATAAATTATGCATAATTTTGTCGTGAAAAAAAAGACCCCACTTTTCTAGAAAAAATATTATTATAGAATGACATTATCTTTTTTTATGTCTCAATTATTCCGCACGTTAAATTACTTTTTGAAAATATGTATATAAAGATACTTTTTTAATTTATTCTTTTTTAAGCAATTATCATTAGTTTTTATGTCATTTGTTTATGTACACAGATCAATAATCTCAACCTAAGAATAAAAGAAATAAAGAAAATAAAAACAGCAAAAGTTTAACAACATTTTTTTCAAATAATGTGTTGCTGTCCGAAAACATGTGAACTGTCAAAGAGATGAATTATCACAGTTTGTAAAAATTATGCATTTTGTCCTATTTGACCTATATCTGACACTTTTCGTCGGCTATTACAGCAAACATAGCATCGGACTATACACGATAGCTGTGATTTCTTTGACAACAAATATCACTCTAACTTAAATTAATCGTACTCCGAGATAATTCTCAAGAATTTTATTACATACAGTTCAGTGTTTCAGAATAATCACATAGAACTATTGAAAAACAAGAATAAAAAAGTAAACGAAACATTATCGAATTTTTCTATACAAAATTTTAGCTAGTATTGGAAATGCATGAAAACAATGGTGATCTTATCAGACTTACAATGAAATACTATCCAGTTAATGCTGAAATATATATACGCTTCGAAAACTATTTGCTTGTGAAAGTTTAACTTTGAAATGAAACTACATTGAATATCAATAGGACAAAATTAAAGCTATATAATTTAACGCAAAACTACGATATGTTTCAATTGGTGTGCAATAAAGAAATATATAAAATCTAAGAAACAAAACGGTATTGGAACAAATTGAAAAAGCCAATTAAAACTTATAAATAGCGAGTTAGTATGCTGAACTTTAAACTCGCCATTTTGTCGTAGCGACGTGCGAAATATAGCGTTGAAGCTTTCGTTATTCGTGTATATACCTAAGTGCGTATAATAGGCAAGGAATGGGCATTGTGCCAATGAATGGGAAACAATGTTGAAACTATGTAAAGCTTGATAACTTCATCTTCCAGGGTTAACCGACTGGAATCGGTATTTATCGCTAAATCGAATACTTGCGAACTTATGACCCCCCCTCGTCCTGTTTATGCTCAATCGAATATGTATATTTTTTTGGGTGCTGATAATCATAAGTATCTATCCTATTGTTTGGTGAATTTGAAAAATAAGTATTCCGGTTCATTCAGATTGAAATGACTTTTTAAGTTGAGTTAACTTTTTTTTGGTTTCGATTATAATATTTTTTTATAACGAATTCTAATGTTCAACATAATTTTGTTTTCAGAATAAGTAACAGAAAAATGTAAACAAAAAATCTATGGCGAGGGAAAAATAACTCCTTCAACTAATGGTCAAAATAAAACATACAAATAAAAACAAATTAAAATTAAACTTTATGAGGTGTGTTGGGTTTTTATTCGGACTAGTGTTGGATTTTAAAATTAAATATTTGTTGAATTCTAGAAAATGTGGTCCAAAATCTGTTTTAACGACTGCAATCGAAAAGATTTTTATGGAATGGATCTTGACCATGAAACAAAAAGTTGGTTGTTCCGTACCAAAAAAACTAGTTGTAGAAAGTGTTGAAAACTATGTTATGCAGATTCACTTGGAAACTAACTGAAAAGATAATAGACCTAGACGACATTGTTACGAGAAATTCATGACAAGGCACTTTGAATTGGTTGTACGAAGTGAAAAGCAGATCTTCAGCAACTGAAGTAAATATTCATACCAAATTAAATGGTAAGTATTTTCTTGAATGTGGATAGAATTTCGAATAGTAACTAGTTTGGTATTCTCTTCTGATAATTATTGGTAGTACTAGGAAAGCAATAGATACCTGCTAATGTAATGAAATCTTTACCTGATGAGTGGGTAATTAAACACTCGGAAGTATGACGCTCGGAGTACGTAGCAAACTAAATCCATCCATGGCAATGACGTTTAGCTTTTAGTTATCCTTTTTCTGAACGGACATAAGTTTTATTTGACGATGGAATTTGTAAAGTGATTTTTGTAGCCAACATGTAATTGTTTGTACTTCACCAAAATTTCACTGACTTCTTCAAGCTTCTTATTCTTCAAGTTTGATCTAACCACTTGTGGTTAGAGCTTGGAGAATAAGAGTCGATGATTTCCGTGTGAACACAATATGTAGCGGTGCAATTTCACTCTGTGCTAAAAACGACGTTGGTGAAATTTGATCTCAAAAAAATTTGAAAATTTGAATTGGGCTAAAACCGTTTAATCTCGATGCTATAAATTTTACGTCATACATTATCAAAATCAAATCAATAACTCTCCGAACTGTTCTTGGGGACACCAGTGACAACAGCAATGTTGTTTTTGTCAAAGAAGAAAAATTGCACAACAGAGGAGCGGAGAAACCTTTGAGTTTGATACATGAACGATTTTATTCAAAAACGAAGATTATAAGTTTTGGAAATAGTTGAAGAAATCATCAAAATTGCTTAATGAAATGGATCACTAGCAAAATTTAATGAATCATACTTTTACAAAAAAAAACAATTGTGGCTAGAAGTTAAAATAACATTTCATGAAAATATATATTCAAATGGGCTCTCATATTCTACTGTGATCAATAAAAACTTAGAGTTGGGTTGTGAATAGAGTTCAACTCTCGTATCATCTCTTTTATGCAATGAAACAACACTGGCAAAGATTTTATAACACAAATGTCAAAATATTATATATATCTAAAATTTTTTATCAAAAATATTTTGATCTAATTTTTTTATAACATATTAATGATTATTTTTCAACTATTTGTTGACTTATATCGAAACAAAAAAAATGTCAATAGACTTAGTCAGTTAAACTCAAAAATGTCTCGATAACTGAAACCTACTAATCACGGTACCTACTGATATTCAAAATAGATTTACGGTAATTGGATTATGACCAGTGTTTTATTTACATGAAACGAACTTGTACTTCAGTCTACTATAATATTATCTCAAATTTAATAATACAAGAAATCTTCCATGTGAATATGGTCCTACAATCAAATCAAAAAGATTTAATATCGAGTGTCAACAATCAATATATATTTAATTGGTAGCGCAAATTAGTGGTTTCATGGGTATCAGCAACCGGGAACAAATATTTGAGATGTCTATGAAACTTGATTGCACTCTTTATTCAAACATCGACATTGTCAATGTAAAAAGCAAACTGGATGAAGAACTGGCCCGGCGATTTCAACAGTCTCTCTTATTGTACATGAGGTTGAATTTATATTCTAGGACATTAATTGCATAGCCCCAATTTGGAGTCGGTGTTGAACTTTCCCATTTACCGATTACTTTAGCCATCGGTCAGTTCACCGTACCACCCATCGAGTAGATCATTAATTTTAGGCCATACACGGTCATTTAGCTCCCAAACCTAGCTGAATCATGTGGAACGACGACTATTCCAGATGACTTTACAACTCTGCCTTTTCTAAAACTTATTTGTAAATAAAACAAGTCTTTCGATGTTTTCTTTTTTTAATTTCCAACCGACTCGGAGAGGAACAATGAATAAATCCTGAAAAAAATCTTTTTGTTCATGAAATGCAAAAGCAATTTAATGGAAAACCCTGGCAAAAGTTTACTTTTTAAATTTACGATTATTTACACGCGGCTCGAAACGCGGTCAATTACACTAAAACAATTTCAAGTTGAAAACTTTATTACTTATTCACTTACTGCTCTCAAGTGAACAATGCTAACGTTATTTCAAACAATAATTATAGCATGTTTATCACTTCCATAATATAAGCATTGAGTATCAAACTTTAACATTCAGGGATTTATTACAAAAGTGGTTTATGATGCCAAGTTTAATTAAGCTATATCACAGCTCTGAACATGACTTTTTTTGTCCATTTATGTAAATATAGTAGAATAATTTTTCATGCACAAACTTTTTTGGGAGATTGTAAACTTTTCCAAAAATGTGCTGATAACAGAAAAAGTTAGTGTAAACTCCTCCAAAATGAAAAACTCATTAAGAAAAATTAGTGTAAACTGCTCCAAAATAAAAAGACTCATTAACATAACGTTAGTGTAAACTCCTCCAAAATAAGAGTGAAGTTCGTTTATTTCATACATGTGTTCGTCGACAATCCATTTTCATACAAAAAAAATATAAAACCATTCTTTTAATCACTACTTGGCAGTTCGATAGGCATTTCGTTTTTCTTAGTTTTTTTATCGCCCAATTGTTAATAAAAGTCGACAATTTTTTGACAAGATCAAATCAACCAATTTCTCCTTTGTTGTACTTATTTAGTACTGACGAAATCGCGTTATATTTGTTGCAAGTTTTTTTTTTTTCGCTGGCGCTCCTCTTTGCAACTGCGTAATTTTACATAAGTAAAAACTTGAAATTCCAGCAGGACGTCAATAAAACTAAAAATTGAAGGATGAGGATAATAGAAACTTTTTGCAAAGTGCAAATGAAATGATTCGCACGCATTCGTTGTTTCTTTGCAAAAAGCTTCTGTTAATCCTGCCCACATAAAACTTGGAAATTTTGCATTAGTTGACGTATAATTAGTTACAAGGTAATCGCAAAATAGTTCCAGCGATTCAGACTCTGGTTTCACACTTATAAAATCAAAGCAAAAGCAATCCTCGATTTCTTCTGGTTTCAAAAATGGCAGACCAAAAACCCAATTTAAAAAATGACCTACTTCGCTGGTTTCATTGTTATAGTCTGTCGCTAATCCGAGTTGTTGAATTTTACGATACCAACTTTGGCCAAGGTGAAAATTGCAACCTATAATTTTTGGGCACGAATTTGAAGGCCACGCATTTTTTATAGCGACATGAATCGACTCTTCAAAATCGACACCGATATATCGCGGTAAAAAATCAAAACCTACACTAAAGTTTTCGCACTTCAAGAAGCACATCTTCATACATTTTACTTTCTTTGCTTGGAAGCAAACAAAACAGCAAAGGAATAAAATTACCGTTCTTACACCCATGTATCGTGAACAATTGGTAAAAATGTTTCGCACAGTATGCGAAGGTGCCGTCCATTAAAATTTTTTAACATTCGCGAAGGAATGATATGTTCGAAACGGAGCCGAAAATAATAATGTTATTTTCTTTGTCATTACTTAGAATAAATTGTTCACCACGATTCGTTTTACATTCGAATGAATCTAAAATTTCATGCGTTCCTTGCATGTTCGATGGCAGTTTCGTTACAAAAATTTTTTTTCGCGTTCTAAACATTTCTGCGGACCCTATTGACATCCACCATCGTTATGTCATGCTCTTTTGGATATTTTTTTAACTCCGACCGGATCATTTTAGCAGGGTTCTGCGTACGACACGGATCCTCTTCTTTTTGGAATTTTCGTTTCAAATTATTTGAAACGATTTGCCTATTGATGTGTTCATCTGGGCCATAATTGTGTCCATTCAAATTTGATTTATCCCAGATTATTTATTTCAATTTTCTTGCTATTTTGCAAGGGCATTTGTTTTTGATGCACCGAAAAACTTATGTCCCGTCTTTGTTTTGGTAGTGAAATTTAAAAAATGAAATTTAAAATTGTCCGCGGTTGCTAAAATAATTTTTCCATTTTGGCTCAAAATTTCTTTTAAATCCATCATAGAAATTCAAAAATCCAAAAAAAAAATGTTTTAAATATGTCGGTAAAATAATGTCAAAGAAACACGAGAAACTAATTATTCACTTACAAAATTTGTCTGCCACCAAAATCACAACAATTTTTGCCAACTTCTCGTAAAATTCAAAAATCTAAAAAAAGAATTTTTCCTAAATTTGTCAGTAAAATAATGTAAAATTTGCACTTTTTACTTTGCACTTAAAAAAAATTTGTTAAAAAATTTTACTCACATTGCTTATTCTTTAACTTCAACTTAAACTTCACGATGGTTCGAGTTTAATCTAACTGACAATTTTCAAAAATCATCAAAACTACAACAAGACTCAGAATAAGACTGATACAAAACAACTGACTCCTAACTGACAGGTCATTCACATTTGTAGTAAGCTGTGACTGTTTACATACATTTGTTTAGGAGAATACTATGCTTGATTGATTGAAAATAAAATCATTTAAAATTGATCCTTAAACATTTTGTTAATGAGGTTTTTTCTTTTGGAGGAGTTTACACTAACATTTTCTTAATGAGTTTTCATGACATTATCTTTTTGGA